>MU699660.1:510180-613257 GCA_026770625.1 Nicotiana glauca | reverse complement strand
AAGAGCATGTTTAATTGATCCAAGCTGCCTAAATGTTTAAATTGTCTTAACTGTGATTACGTGGAGCATGTTAGGCCAGTATTCTTTGATGCCTTGTATTGTTTTACTTAAATTTCTGAGTATTTCTCTGATGTTGGTTGAGCATTTACATTGGGACTACGGATGCGGTACTCCGGGAGTTCCCCCTTGTTTGTTTACTTTGGGACTACGGGTTTGATTCCCGGGAGATCCCCTTGCACATTTATATTTGAGACTATGGTTTTGATTCCCGGGAGATCCCCCTACACATTTATATTTAGGACTACGGGTTCGATTCCCGGGAGATCCCCCCTGCGTATTTATATTTGGGACTACGGGTTAGATTCCCGGGAGATCCCTCTGCATATTTATATTTGGGACTACAGGTTAGATTCCCAGGAGATCCCCCTGCACGTGTTATGTTCTAAGACTGAGAGTGCGGGATACCAAGAGATCCCTGGCACAGAAATGATTATTTATTGAGGATACAAAGAGATCCTAGAATTATTATTGAGGATACCAGGAGATCCTCGGGATACCAAGAGATCCCCGAATTATTATTGAGGATACCAAGAGATCCTAGAATTATTATTGAGGATACCAAGAGATCCTAGAATTATTATTGAGGATACCAGGAGATCCTCAGGATACCAAGAGATCCCCGAATTATTATTGAGGATACCAAGAGATCCTAGAATTATTATTGAGGATACCAGGAGATCCTCGGGATACCAAGAGATCCCCGAATGATTTATTGAGGATACCAAGAGATTCTCGGGATACCAGGAGATCCCCGATGATAAATATCTGGTTGTGGCTTGTATCTCTATTCATAGGTTGTGTTTGTTCTCTGTTACTGTTTTACTTATTTTCTTGTTGGATTTCTGCTGTGATTATACTCATATTGTCTCCTCATTATCATACTGATTATTTTATTTTTCTCAGTAGGGCCCTAACCTTCCTCGTCACTATCCAACCGAGGTTAGGCTTGGCACTTACTGAGTACCGATGTGGTGTACTCATGCCTCTTCTGCGCATGTTTTTCATGTGCAGATCCAGGTACTTACGGTCCGGCACATTATCAGTGATCCAGGCAATACATTCGGAGACTTGAGGTATATCTGTCATGTCCGCAGACCAGAAGTCTCTATCTTATTCCAGCTATAGTATATGATGTTCCTTTCTTTCGGTTGTGTAGAAATTCCGACATTAGAGCAGTGTATTACTTTCTATTAGCCTGTGGTTCCCGTAAGATTCCGGGTTTTGGGATTTCTGTTTCAGAATTTGTAGAGTCAAAGTGTATATGTCAAGTGGCAAGTTGTATACTTCCTGAAGTTATTTAACTTTTGACTTAAATATTTCCGTATTGGTTATTACTTCCGCACTGTCAGGCTTACCTAATCGTTGTGACTAGGTGCCGTCATGACGTGTTCACGATTGGTGAATTATGGTCTTGACAAAAGGAGAGGCATATACCTACGACTAAATCACCTGTACCATTCAAGAATACCAAATGCAGTCGATGTAAACAAGTGGGGCATAACAGAACAACTTGCTTGTCTTCTCCAGCACCTCATCCATATTCCAAGAAACACACTGAAAAATACTCCAAGCTTCAATAATCCTTGGTCTGAATTTAGACTTTCTTTATTGTATGGCATAATTCAAACGTGATTTTTTTCATACAAATAAAAAAGAAGCTCTTGGACAATTTTATATACTGCTAAAGTACAAATCATTCATTTTTTTTGCGCAGGCTTACAGGTTTGGTTGCATTTTAAAAACGTACGCAATGACTTCTGCAAGAAAAAATTTCAGGTTATAGTATATTAAATATATATCCTTAAACAAAAACACACACACAAACACCTAAAAAAACTCACACACACACACATATGCATATAACACAAAAAAGAGAAATGCATGTACAAGCAAAAGTTGTAGCATCTTTAAGCAACTAAGAAGTATAAATCAAATACCAACAAATAACAAGCATAATGCAATAGAAAGCTAAGTAAAAAGAGGGTCACAATTATATTGACATAAAAAAAGGTGAAAACAACACTTCTTTCGGCTGAAGTTATACATAATGAACCTAAAAAAACTTCAGCTCTCTCGGCTGAAGTTAACAAAATGAACATAAAAAAACTTTAGCTCTATAGGCTAAAGTTAACAAAAAACACACTGACAATCACCACCATTATCATCATCACCGACATCATCGTCATCATCATCATCATCATCATCACAGTACTCCTCAATTTCTTTAAATATCTCGTCATCATCAGTATCGGAGATACCTATAGGGCAGTCGGGCAAAAGACCACTCAATCCAAGAAGATCATTCTTTAACTTGTCGAACTCATCACGTAGCTGACTTTGTTCGACGATTACTCTATCCATAAGAGGAAGAAGAATCCTCAGCTTGTTTTGCATCTTGGAATAGTCTGTCAAGCTGGGAAACTTAAAACTATCAAACTGCTGCACAACTTTGTCGAAAGAGGTTGAATAATCTCCACAACTACGTTCCAGGTTTAGCCTGTTCACGAATGATTCATTTGCGTAGAGCTTTGGTCTTATTCTCTCCCAATCAGCCTTTATTTCATTCCAAAAAAGTGTAAGATTAGCCAGAGACTTGTTATTGTACCATTCACACTTCAAACTCTCCCACCTCTTCATAATTTCATCCATATTAGGCTTACCACTTCCGCTTGCACTAGACATTTTTTCTTTAACAAATGCTGAAAGACTAAGGAATATTATAGAAGTCTATGAATCACTATGAAATTCTTAAGTGAAGAGATTGTTAATATAGACAAAGGGTTCACCTAATTAATTTAATATCTATAAATATAAAAGTAACTTTTCAGCTGTTTTTACTGTTTTACGTTCAGAGAAATTGAATGAGACAAGATAAGTAGGTGGTAAAAAGAAGTATGTAGTAAATTTAAAAAGAAATGTTACGTCGGCCCTAGTAAAACCCATAGTTTTTATATAGTAAAAAAATAACTTCAGCCTGAAAATTTTAAATGAAAGATAAAGTAGTTGACAAAAGATAAAAAGTAAACAGTAAATGCAAAAAAGATAAGTATCAACTTAAAAAACACCAAAATATGCTAAAGTTTTTTTCCTTAAGCTTTTTCGAAAAACTTCAGCCCATGTGCTGAAGTTTTTTAGTATATTTCAAATACTTCAGCACCTTGTCAGCTGAAGTTTTTTTAGTATATTTCAAGAAACTTCGGCACAATGTGCTGAATTTTTTTAGTATATTTTCAAAATCTTCAGCACCTGGTCAGCTGAAGTTGTTTGATGGATTCAATAGTTTTTGTCCTAAAGATTTTTCGAACAACTTCGGCCTAATGTGCTGAAGTTTTTTAGTATATGTTAAAAACATCAGCACTGTATAAGTTGAAGTTGTTCTATTGGATATAATAATTTTTCCTTAAGTTTTTTCGAAAAAACTTCGGCCGAATGTGCTGAAGTTTTTTAGTATATTTAAACAACTTCAACACCTTGTCAGCTGAAGTTGTTTGATGTATTCAATAGTTTTTGTCCTAAAGATTTTTTAAACAACTTTGACCTAATGTGCTGAAGTTTTTTAGTATATGTTAAAAACTTCAGCACTATATAAGCTGAAGTTTTTTTATTGGATACAATCCTTAAGCTTTTTCGAAAAACTTCGGCCCATGTGCTGAAGTTTTTTAGTATATTTCAAACACTTCAGCACCTTGTCAGCTGAAAGTTTTTTAGTATATTTTAAGAAACTTCGGCACAATGTGCTGAAGTTTTTTAGCATATTTTCAAAATCTTCAGCACCTGGTCAGCTGAAGTTGTTTGATGGATTCAATAGTTTTTGTCCTAAAGATTTTTCGAATAACTTCGGCCTAATGTGCTGAAGTTTTTTAGTATATGTTAAAAACTTCAACACTGTATAAGCTGAAGTTATTCTATTGGATACAATAGTTTTTCCTTAAGTTTTTTCGAAAACCTTCGGCCGAATGTGCTGAAGTTTTTTAGTATATTTCAACAACTTCAGCACCTTGTCAGCTGAAGTTGTTTGATGTATTCAATAGTTTTTGTCCAAAAGATTCTTCGAACAACTTCGGCCTAATGTACTGAAGTTTTTTAGTATATGTTAAAAACTTCAGCACTATATAAGCTGAAGTTTTTTTTATTGGATACAATAGTATTTTCTTAAGCTTTTTCAAGAAACTTCGGCCCAATTTGCTGAAGTATTTTAGTATATCTCCACAAAAATCAGTAATTTGTCAGCTGAAGTTTTTCTATTGTATTCAATAGTTTTTGTCCTAAAGCTTTTTCAAGAAACTTTGGCCTAATGTGCTAAAGTTTCTTAGTATATTACAAAGCTTCAACAATTTATCAGCCGAAGTTTTTTGTCAGATTCATTAGTTTTTGTCTTAAGCTTTTTCAAAGAAGTTCTGCAAAATTGCTGAAGTTCTTTAGTATATTTCGATAAACTTGAAATAATATATTTACTTCATGGTCAAGTTTCAACAAAAAAATACTTGAAATTCATCAAAAAAAACATAAGCATATTTGAATCAATCAAAGTCACATAATTCAAAGAAAAATAATGTATATTCACAATATACAATTTTCTTTTCACTTACATCCTTGGAAAAAAATAAAAACTTAGTTCATTCTTTACAAGTTATTCTATATTCAAAAAGTTCACAGTGTGTCTTCATATTCTCCATAGAAATGTCACAGTTGCTCTTCTTGATTTTCTCCACCACATACCATGAAACTTCACTATGTCTTCCACAAAAAAATTTTCTTTGTTTTTTAGCAACTACCGCCTACTTTCATAAGAAAAAAATAAGAAAATGTTGGCCAAAGACATGCTTACTACTGGTGTGCATCTAGAAATTCGTGGGAAGCAAAGATAGTGAAACAGAAGTCCAAAATACTTCATATGTGACGGAGACTGACCACATCAAAAACTGAGCAGCAGGAAATTTGCTCATTTTCCTAAAACAACAAATTTTCCTGGTGTTCGAGTATTTGATCTGGCTAATCCCCGTCACATATGAAGTATTTCGGCTTCTCCTTCACTATCTTTGCTTCACATGAACTCCCTGCTACACCCAATAAGCATGTCTTAGCCAACATTTCCTTGTTTTTCTTTAAATACAAATTTAAAGAAATCTTATAGAAGTCTATGCATGACTATGTAATTTTCAAGTGAAGAGATTGTTAATATAGCCAAAGAATGCACCTATATAATTTAATATCAATAAATGCTGAAGAGATTGTTACCTGTTTTTTCTTTAGAGAAAATGAATTTAAGAACAAAAGTAGTTGGCAAAAGATGTAAGTGATAAATGCTAGTAGTTGGTAAATGCAATAAAAAAATAGTAAAAAATAAGGGGACAAAAAGTAGTTGATATACTTGATAAATCACAAAAAATAGCTAGAAAATACAAATATCTTCGGCCTAATAAGCTGAAGTTTTATAGTATATTTCAAGAAACTTTGGTCCAATGAGATTAATTTGGTTAGTATATTTCGAAAAACTTCAGCACATAGTCAACTGAAGTTTTTTAGTATATTTCAAGATACTTCGGCCCAATGTGCTGAAGATTTTTAGTATATTTCCAAGAACTTCAGCACCTGATAAGCAGAAGTTATTGTGCTGGATTTAATACCTTATTAGTATATTTCAAGAAACTTCGGTCCAATGAGCTGAATTTGTTTAGTACATTTCGAAAAACTTCAGCTGACTAAAAACTTCAGCACATAGTCAGCTGAAGTTTTTAGTATATTTCAAGAAACTTCGGCCTAATGTGCTGAAGATTTTTAGTATATCTCCAAGAACTTCAGCACCTGATAAGCAGAAGTTTTTGTGTTGGATTCAATAGTTTTCTTATGACTTTTAAACAAAACTTCAGCTAAATTCAAATATCCTGGATAATGTTCATGCTTAAGTATTTTTAAACAAAAAATGTACTTAAAATTCATGATAAAAGACAAAAACATATTAGTATGACACAAAAGTGAACTAAAAAATAAATTAATATATATTCACAAAATCAAATTATGTACAATCAATCAATCCTCTAATCAAAAAATTCACACGGATACTCTTCAAAATCTCCGTAATCATGTCCTTCTCGCTCTTCTAGAGTTTCATAGCCGCTATCTTTTTTTCAATTTCCATGAGCCCAAAGATTGGCAGCCAATTCTCTCCTGAATTCCAATGTTTGACTTTGATTAAAGTTGAATACATCACCTCTCATCAAACACATATCCATAAACTTAAGAGAAAATATACCACAATCAACACAGCACAAAAACACATGAAAAACAAATTAAAGAATATTTAAGACAAGGGAAAAAAATTTATAAACATCAAATGCATCGTAAAATATATGTGAAACACATACCTGTTAGTCTGTTCTGGTGTGTACATACACTTAATTTTAAATTCTTCCATAGGACTGTTCCCATAATATTTGTTAAGTTCCCCAAAATTCAAGCATTTGAGAAAGTGTGGAATCAATTGGGCATAAATTTTGACATGTTCAATTGCACGCTTGTAAGTTGCACTACCCATGGAATCATACACATATATAATTTTATTTTCAAAGTTGAGATATCCAAAAAATTAGTGCGTAGATTTCTGGCCCTTCCTTGGCTTAAGTCGAAATGGAAAGAATACTTTTTTCGCAGATGCCCATGAGATACCACACGAAAGGTCAATGCCTTTTACGTAGTTGGCGACCTTTTCATTAGTTGATTCTTCCTCATACCAACAAAAGTACGTAAGTGGCTTGATAACCGCTTCTTCTTCTTCTTCTTTTTTAATTTGTTCTTTGGATATCGTCCTTTTCTTTGCTTTGCTCTTAAGACTCTGCATTCTCTTTTGCTTCTTTTTCTCAATTATCTTCAACTTTTCTTCAGAAGGATGAACACTATCCAGAATAGTCATATATTGATTGAACAGTAAGTCTGTTACTGCACATTTTGCTTTTGAATAACGTGGAAGGTGATAACAATATTTTTTGTGCAAGTAATATACTCCCACGTCAATATGCTGCAAATGGACAATGACAAATGATAACAAGTGAAATTACCACTATGAAGTTTAGAAAAAAAAACGACACAACTACAAAAATAGTATGAAAAAAACATAAGCATATTCAGTTTTAGCAAATAAGCTAAAAAACTTCAGCAGATTACTATGAATAAAGGTATACTACAAAAAATAAACTGAACTTTTGAGAAATACAGTTGAAAACCAATTCAAAAAACAAACTTAATAACTTACTTCATCTGCAAGATCAGAATCAGGATCCATAAGCTCATAAAGAATGATTTTTGAATGNGAAACATAATGGAAGGGACACATTCTTCTATTCTTTCCAACTATCCAATCTTGCCCCCTTTGCTTTTTTCTATAAACTACATACGGAGATCTCAACCAAATACTCTCCATATGCATCCTTTTCCTTTTCTATCTTCTTTACCTTTCGCTTGCTCTTCTTGCTATTCCGTCGCAACTAATTGCTGTTGTTCAGCAGCAGGGGGGACTATAGCCATCGTGGCGGATTCTTGACCAATTCCCTGTTGTTCACAACGTTCTTCTTTCTCTTCACGAACAACAACAGTAGCAGAATTACCTTCTGAAGTATCCCCTTGTGTACTACCAGGTGAAAATGAACATATATAGAAGTTGGGGGTATCACTGGTATCACACATAGGAGAACTAGAAATCTTCCTTCTCTTAGATTTTGGAAGCAGTTCTGATGCTTCAGATGAGATCTGCAAAATAAAGGAAAATATAAACATAAATAAAACGGATAGAGAATACACATTAGGCAAAAAAAAAAAAAAACAATAATCGAATTGCAGAAAATAATTACCTGGTCTAAGTGTTGCGACACAAATGGTGTTTTCATTCCAATAGATCATGCATCTTCATGCAAAAAAAATTAATAAATAATACTCACTAAATTTAATAAAATAATACCAACACACTTCATACCTGTCTGTGATTCAACAGGTGTTAATATATGTATTTCTTCTTTTTCATATTGCTCCAGAATCACAGCCAATTCTTTTTGACCTGCCTCCAATGATTCTGAAAAATCATTCAAAAACATAAAAAAGAAAATAAAATATATAAAATTTCAAAATGTAAAAAATATAATTCGATAAAATATAATAAATTCATGATCTATAGAATACATTTACGTTTGTTAACTGCTGTGGTTTCCCCAGGCTGCATGCCTTTCTCAATATCAGCATTTCCAGCATCATTCAACTCTGAACCAACGTCAACCACATTCCAGTGTTCTCTGGAAGGGTTTTCTTGACGTTACATTCATTCAATTCAACATCATTAGAGAGTTTTTGAGTTGTGGCAATTGAAGCACAACTAGTTTCAACTTCCACTGTATATTCATAAAAGAGGGCGAATAGATCACCTAATCTTTCTATATATAAAACACAAAAAAAAAATTTATACCTGTATTGAAAATTACAATACAGGATATTATAACAAAAAACAATTAAAACTCAAACTCTAACAAGGGTGAACTTAGCCAGTCACAAACAAAAACTTCAACACTTACAAAAATAAAAAAATAAAAATTTTCGCTCTAGAACCTAAGTTCGACAGTTATAAAAAAAAACTTCAGCTGAAGGTTTTAATTTATTACTTAAAACTTCAGAAATAACCTGGCAAAATTAAAAAAATCATAATGCACTAAAAACACTTCGGCCAACCAGCTAATGTTTTTTTGTTATTACTCAAACACTTCAACAGGAGGCTGAAGATTTTCACATACCTTGGCTAAATTAAAAAAATGATATTGCACTAAAAAAACTTCGGCCAACCAACTGAAGTTTTTTTGTAATTACTCAAATACTTCAGGAGGAGGCTAAAATTTTTCACATACACTAGCTAAATTAAAAAAATCATATTGCACTAAAAAAACTTCGGCCTAACACTGAAGTTTTTTATTTATTACTTAAAAACTTAAGGAAGTTTTCCTCCTACACTGGTTAAATTAAAAAATGATATTGCACTAAAAAAAACTTCGGCCAATCAGCTGAAGTTTTTTTGTTATTACTCAAAAACTTCAGCATTAGAGCTGAAGTTCGACACTTATAAAAAACAATTTAAGCTCTTGAGCTGAAGTTCGACATTTATAAAAAAACTTCAGCTCTATAGCTGAAAATTCACCAGTTACTAAACCAAAACATTCACCAAAAAATATGTTTTGTACATTATACATGTAGTAACAATTTCCTGTGTAGCACCACCTAGAATTTCATTGCAAATCGCTATTACTCCTGCATAACGATCATCTTTCAGATTTGAACTACCAACAAGTGCTTGATCACTCTCCGAAGCACAACTCTGTGCATGTTTTTCAACGCCAACAACTTTATCATCTGCACCTTTCTCTCCACCTTGATGTTGAACAAGTTCAACGCCTCCAATCACATCTTCATTATATGTAGCATTATCATCTTCGACATTAGGCAATGCATCATGAGTGGTATGTTCTCCTGTCTCTACAACTTGATTATGAGCACCTTCCTCGCTTCCAATATTCTCAGTTGATAAATGTGCTTCATCATTTACATATCCGCTCAATCTATCAAGACTGGAACGTTGTTCTTCAACATTTTGATTGCCTTCAAAAGCCAATGGATCTTCGGAAAAGCCATTCATCCTGTCATATTCTCGATCCATTCCATTTGATTTTTTGACAGTTGTAAACAACTGCTCAAACTTCTCATCAAAATATTCCTAGAAAAAAATTTAATAAAAATGAATAATCTGAAATAAAATCAGCACAAATAAAAAGACTTCTCTATAAATTAGCTTACCTTCACTTTTAGAAAAACCGCATCCACAATAGCAATTTGCTCCTCCTTTTTAAACTTATCAAAAACTTCATTCACAATTTTGCTTCTTTCTTTTTCATTTTGAATTTGAACCTCCATTGTTAACCTCTACAATAGATAACACAACAAAAATTCAGGTATAGAAGAAAACTTCAGCTCAAAAAATATGTACTTTTACAAAAACAAACCCAAAAAATTTCAGATAAAAACTTACGGAGCATATTTTATCAAGTAACTCATCTTCATCAAAGTCAGATGTAGACGAAGTAGAACGACTCTTGATATGATATGCTTCGCCAATAAAAGGAGTTTGATTCAGTTCTTTTGGTTGATTCCAATTACGTGGTAATTCACCAATTTCATGAGTTTGATTCACTTTTTTTGATCGACTCTTTGTAGGTGGTGATTTACCAATGATAGTATTTCGATTCAATTCATCTGGTCGACTCAGAGTAGTGGTGATTTACCAGTTGAAGGAACTTCATTATCTACATTTGAACGGATCCTACTGCATGGTAATTTCCCAATTAAAGACATTGAATTCAATTCCTCTTTTGTAGGAATTATATCCAATACCCTAAAGTTGCGATATCTTTGTTTAATACAAAAAAGTATATTATGAGAAGAAGAAAACTAATACATCAGCATATTATTACAAAATAAAAATTAACTTACTTCATGAGTTTTGAACATATAATAAAGTTCAGAAAATTTAGGCTCTCCCACGCATAGATAACGTAACATCCTGGGGATCTGAGGCATATCAAGGTACCCATCCTATGCTACATACCTCTTCCGAACATCTGGGAAGCGCTCAAGAACCAAACACATAAAGGATGTGGAAATCCAGTAAGTTTATACTCAGTTGCATGATGTTTGTTCTGCTTGTCCAATGCATGTTTCAATGAATAAATGAGCTTCTCATAAGCCACATTACCCCAGGGATATTCAACACGAGCCTTCTCGTCCTCAACGATACATGCATACTCCTCATTCACACATAAATCATTATTTTTCCCAAATAAAATAGACTCAACAATAAGAATTTTCACAAGCGTAGCTGCATCTTCATCATTCTCGCATATGTGTGGATAATTCACAGCATTCTTTGGAATTGCATTGCGAGTCATAAAATCTCGAATATCATTCAGATACACACCCTTGGACTTACCAAAATACTAGTTTAGAATAGTGCGCTTTCGATTAATTGGTTTTTCAATATTATGTGCAGTTATCGGCAAACCACACATAATATGAAAGTCTTCAAGGGTGAAGGAAACGTCATGCCCAAATATCTTGAAACTAATAAAGTCTCGATCATTTGTGAATATTCGAGAAAGACACAAACAATGAACCAACTTCATGCTGCATTTGATATTCTCCAAAGCAATAATGTGTTTAAATGGACCATTACTAAGCTTAGCCTGTTGTGCAGGAGTCAAGAAAGATGCAATTAAACCCTTCAAATCATTGTTCCCCTTCCGATAACCCTTAGAGTTAAACCAATCTATAAACTCAAAATATCTTTGTCCTGATTTTATAGGTAGAGACTGAGAGACATAAGGACCTGGGACTACTACAGGTAGCCTAGGCTTTTTAGCTGCTTTGCCTTCTTTAGCTACTTTTGGATATTTAGGTGCTTTAGGAGCCATCTGTCAAAAAAAGTAAAAGATGCAAATAATAATATCAGGACATTATCAAAAAGACATTTAAAACTTCAACAAATAAGAAGGCTTAAGTTCGACCGGTATAAAATAAAAACTTCAGCTGAAGGTTTTAATTTATTACTTAAAGCATCAGAAGGAGCTTGGCAAAATTAAAAAAAAATGATATTGCACTAAAAAAACTTCGGCCAGCCACCTGAAGTTTTTTTGTTATTATTCAAAAACTTCAGCAGGAGGCTAAAGTTTTCCACATACCCTGGTTAAATTAAAAAAAATGCTATTGCACTAAAAAAACTTCGGCCAAGCAGCTGAAGTTTTTTTCTTATTACTCAAAAACTTCAGCAGGGGGCTGAAGTTTCCACATACAATGGCTAAATTAAAAAAAATGATATCGCACTAAAAAAACTTCAACCAACCAGCTGAAGTTTTTTATTTATTACTTAAAAAATTCAGGCAGTTTTCCTCCTACACTGGTTAAATTAAAAATAATATTGCACTAAAAAAAGGTCGGCCAACCAGCTGAAGCTTTTTTGTTATTACTCAAAAACTTCAGTAGGGGGCCGAAGTTTCCATATACACTGGCTAAATTAAAAAAATAATATTGCACTAAAAAAAACTTCGACCAACCAGTTGAAGTTTTTTATTTATTACTTAAAAACTTCAGGCAGTTTTCCTCCTACACTGGTTAAATTAAAAAATGATATGGCACTAAAAAAACTTCGGCCAACCAGCTGAAGTTTTTTTGTTATTACTCAAAAACTTCAGTAGGAGGCTGAAGTTTTCCACATACACTGGCTAAATTAAAAAATCATATTGCATTAAAAACTTCGGCAAACACAAAACATTCAGCCAAAAAAAAATAAAATATAAATTCAAATCCAAAAATATGCCAAAACATGAAAAAAACTTCAGCTCCTATCCTAAAGTATCATTATCATCTGTTTAACTCTGAAATTTTTTAAAATTTGAATGTCAAATCACAAAAGAATTTATAGAATTACATTAACAACATGAACAACCTATCAAACTAAACCCTATCATAAATACATAGAAATCAAAACCCAAAACCAGAAATTAAATCATAAAACAAAACCCAGAAAGTTAATGCAATGTACCTGTGATTAAATAGTAATATAGGAACAACGACGGCTAGCAGTTGAAAATTCGAAAGAACGACGAAAACCGTTTGATTTCTGAGCAGAGCAAAGCGTAAAACGTGAAAAACGGGAGAGAGAAACAGTAGAGCACTAGCATACACTTGGAGAGAAAGTAGTCTTTTAATTAAAAAGGGTAAAATAGTCTTTTCAAATGGATTTTAACAAAAAAGTAGGTATGGGTGCAAACAGAAAGATAAAGCGGCTACAGATTAAAAGGGGGCGCGCCCCGTGCAATTTTTACGATTAGGATGGGTAATAATGGGAAATGAATTACATCTTCTGGGCTTCAAAATTGGGCTCTAACTTCCTACAAAAACTATGTCAACAAAGCTGAAAATTCAATTTGTTTTTAAAAGTAATATGAATACTTGTAAATGATATAAAATTACTTTAGTAATTGATTTTAATAAACTATTAATATTCAAATAAAATTAAAAATTGAAGTTGAAATTATTTTTGTATCTTCAAGGATTATGTTAGAATAATAATAGGTTAAAAGTAATATATTCTTCTAAAAATATCTAATACGTGAATTAAGCAGAGAAATATGGAACTATTTTTGTAATTTTTAATTTGTGTTCATAAATAAAGTAAAATAGTTAAAACTAGGTTCAATAGCAATATTAGGCCTACACTAAATATCTAAAAGCTAAAAAGAGTAAAATCTCGGGGAGGTTCAAAAATTACATGTCTACAGTTGCCCCTTTTTGACTGGAAATACGAAGTATTTTCAGACAAAGAATGACTAGACAGGTTTTTTGACCCGACCCTTATTTAGAGAGACCAAAAACTAAAAGAAAAGAGAATGTGACTGAGCCCTGATATTTGAGCTACCTACATATCCTTGGCTATAAAGAAATCATGTCACGTATAGTTTGGAGTGAGAAGAGTGATGGAGTATACCGAGGTGGTGAGCCGAGTGAAATGCTATCGAGGTTCCGGTCCGCGGTTCCTGCCATTACATAAAAAATAAAAGGAAAAATTACATCAGAAGTAAAAGAAAAATACAAGAACCCATCTACTTCTTGTCTTGAATCTTCTTGAATCTCTATTTGATCTTCAATATGAAACTAAAAAATAGACCTTGTTCATTAGGCGGGCCCCTGATGCTTCTTGAATTTGCGAATTGGAAATAACTCTGAAATGAATCCCCTTGTTCTCCAGGTGGGTACCTGATTGCAAAAACTTAAAATGTATTCCCTTGTTCTACAGGTGGGTGCCTGACTTCCGAAACTTGAATTATAATCCCTTGTTCTCCAGGTGGACGCCTCATTTCCAAAACTTGAATTGTATTCCCTTGTTATCCAGGTGGGCGCCTGATTTTCAAAACTCGAAATGTATTCCTTTGTTCTCCAAGTGGGTGCTTGATTGCAAAAACTTGATATGTATTCCCTTGTTATCCAGGTGGGCGCCTGAATACTAAAACTTGAAATGTATTCCCTCGTTATCCAGGTGGGTGCTTGATTGTCACAACTCGAAATGTATTCCCTCGTTCTCCAGGTGGGCGCTTGATTTTCGAAACTCGAAATGTATTCCCTTGTTCTCCAAGTGGGCGCCTGATTTCCAAAACTCGAATGTATTCCCTTGTTATCCAGGTGGGCGCCTGATTCCCAAAACTCGAAATGTATTCCCTTGTTATCCAGGTGGGCGCCTGATTGCCAAAATATGAAATGTATTCCCTTGTTATCCAGTGGGCGCCTGATTGCAAAAACTTGAAATGTATCCCCTTATTATCCAAGTGGGCTCCTGATTTCCAAAAATCGAAATATATTCGCTTGTTATCTAGACGGGCTCCTGATTTCCAAAACTTGAATGTATTCCCTTGTTATCCGGGTGGGCTCCTGATTTTCAAAACTTGAAATGTATTCCCTTGTTATCCAGGTGGGCGCCTGATTGCCAAAACTTGAAATGTATTCCCTTGTTATCCAGGTGGGCGCCTGATTTCAAAAACTTGAATTGTATTCCCTTGTTATCTAGGTGGGCGCCTGACTGCCAAAACTTGAAATGTATTCGATTGTTATCTAGGTGGGCGCCTGACTGCCAAAACTTGAATGGGCGCCTGATTTCCAAAACTTGAATTGTATTCCCTTGTTATATAGGTGGGCGCTTGACTGCCAAAACTTGAAATGTATTCGCTTGTTATCTAGGTGGGCCCCTGATTTCCAAAACTTGAAATGTATTCCCTTGTTATCCAGGTGGGCGCCTGATTGCCAAAACTTGAAATGTATTCCCTTGTTATCCAGGTGGGCGCCTGATTGCCAAAACTTGAAATGTATTCCCTTATTATCCAGGTAGGCGCCTGATTGCCAAAGCTTGAAATATATTCCCTTGTTATCCAGGTGGGCGCCTGATTTCCAAAACTTGAAATGTATTAGCTTGTTATCCAGGTGGGCGCCTGATTTCTAAAACTTGAATTGTATTCCCTTGTTCTCCAGGTGGGAGCCTGCCATTACAACAAAATAGACAAAACAAAAGAAATTTGACTGCCCCAGTTTGGGATCTGGGCATATTTGTGAGTGTTAATCGGATCATGTTATCTATAGAGCTCTAAGAATTTAAGAGCTAAATCCCATTATCTAGGAGGGCCTTGAGAACTTCAAACTAAATCTCATCTTAAGAGTGACAACTTTAAAGCTGAATTATATTTCCTAAAGGTAGAACTTTTAACTGGGTCCCATTATCCAGGAGGGTCCTGAGAATTTCCATTAAATCCCACTATCCAGGAGGGTCCTGAAAATTTTAAACTAAATTCCATTATCCAGGAGGGTCCTGAGAACTTTTAAAATTAAATCTCATTATCCAGGAGGTTCTTGAAAGTTTTAAATTAAATCACATTTTCCAGGAGGGTCCTAAGAACTTTTAAAACTAAATCCCATTATCCAGGAGGGGCCTGAAAATTTTAAATTAAATCCTATTATCTAAGAGGGTCATAAAATTTTTAAATTAAATCGCATTATCCAGGAGGGTCCTGAGAACTTTTAAAATTAAATCCCATTATTCAGGAGGGTCCTGAAAACTTAAAACTAAATTCAATTATCCAGGAGGGTCCTGAAAACTTTTAAAAATTAAATCCCATTATCCAGTAGGGTCCTGGAAATTTTAAATTAAATCTCATTATCTAGGAAGGTCCTGAAAACTTTTAAAACTAAATCTCATTATCCAGGAGGACCCTGAAAATTTTATATTAAATCCCATTATCCAGAAGGGTCCTGAAAATTTTAAATTAAATTCCATTATCCAGGAGGGTCCTGAGAACTTTAAAAATTAAATCTCATTATCCTGGAGGGTCCTGAAAGATCAAAACTAAATCTCATTATCCAGGAGGGTCCTGAAAACTTTTAAAATTAAATCCCATTATACAGGAGGGTCCTAAAAAGTTTAAATTAAATTCCATTATCCAAGAGGGTCCTGAAAAATCGAGAATGAACTTGCCTGAGCCATGCTCTCTTTTTGGAGGATTCTGAACAGAATTTCTTGTCCCTGAGCAATGCCTTCTTCATGGGAGGGTCCCTATGGATTAACAAATTTTCTTACCCCTGTTTTAGATGAATAAAATTTTGTTAGTTTGAAAACGTGGTGGTTAGTTTGTCGCATCATTGCTGAGTGTCTGCTTCTGCTATTGCCAAGATAACTTTTATTTCAACCTAGACGACCTTGACCGTTATCGACTGCCCATTTTCTTTCAACCCTTATACAGAAAACACCACTGCTCTGTTCGTTCCCAATATCCTCTATCTTTTGCCTTTTGCTCATGGATTGACATTTACCGAACCCTTGCATTTAACATAAATCCCAAAGCATGTTGATTGTTACCCACTCAATGCGCATACCATTTTTCCCTGACTCATGCCACTTTGATGTGCTAGCCAAATTCGTTTTGCACAATTGGAAAGCTGGTAGCAAATTTTGAAGTCATTTCTCATTTGTTCTGACCAAACAGACTCAAGAAGCGACTCAAACAAAATGAGAGGAACAAAATAAGGGACAAGGGAAAGATATGATACCTAATAAGAAAATTACGAAGTAGAAACTTACCAGATGTGGATACCAACTCTAATTACCATGACATGCACCTTTGGATTAAGTGGCCTAATCTCTCAAACAAGTATAATAGTCAACTCTTATTGTACCTCTTCGTTGTGAAACTGGGCTTCAACACTCCAATTGTCCCATTTGATCCACAATCCTCAGTCGACATGTAGTGCTCTGAAGGATTTTCACCATCAAGCATATCTCATTTTGCTCTTTTCTCAACTCACTGTCACCTTACAGTGCCCATGAGGGTTTTCACCGATAAGACTCTCTCATTTTATCATTTTCTCTCTTTATTCTGAGAACAAGGTATTATCCGTGATGTTGGAAGATCATACTTTCACCACACACTTGATTTGACATCCTCAAAGATTGGTCGGAAGGTCTTTCTTTGGACTGTAATGTAGACTTTTGGACAGGGTTAGAAAGAAAGGATATCATAAAGGCTCAAAATAACTAAGATGAAAGTGTTCAAAATTACAACTTTTAGAATTAGGTCTTTTGGAAAAATTAAAACCTCTGTCCCAGTTTCTTAGAGGTTGGGGATTTTTTTTTGCTTTTTTGATGGGATTTCTAAGAAGATGTGGCCCAGTATTGATTTCGGGGATTATGAAATATTTTATTTAGTGTGACCGACCCGTAAGGCTGCCTACGTATCTTGTGGTGACAAGAATCAGGTCGAACGTAGTTCAAACACAAAGTTGGACTATTTTGTTGTTTTCTTTTCCTTTTCTTTCTTTCCTTTTTTTCTCTTTTTTTCTTTATTTTTCTCCTTTTTCTCCCTTTTTCCTTTTTCTTTTTCTTTTCTAGTTCCCAACTCTACTTCTGATTCCAAAAGAGGGTTATACAACAAAAAAATATGCCTCAAAATGGGTAGCAAAGGATAAAAGTATTTGGGTAGCAGAATAAAATACCTTCGTCGTACCAAACTTAGAAATGTCAAGTACAAACATGCAATTGAAAAAAAACAAACAAATCACACATGGTATCTATTGATGGCATCACCACAAACAAAAAGTGCCAATGGGCAATACCTTGTCCCAATGAATGACCTTTGCCAGTTCGAAACATACTTGACTCAACCTTATCCTGATGTGGAAGAATGTATTTCAGCACTGATGACTGATTTACCTCAAACTGCTTGAGAGACATTTTCTTGTGGTATGCTCTTATCAACCTTTTGATTTCCCAGACTCATGCCTCAGTTTCACTTAATTCAAATTTCAAGTCATCCCAGAATGCTTGAATCTCTACTTGTTTCCTCAAATGCCTTTTTTATCATGCTCAAAATTGTATCATTGCTTCATGATTACACTAACTTTCAAAACTAGGTTGAGAATTATATGTGCATGTTATGTCACTAGAGTCAGGATGAAAAGAACTATAAAAGGAAAAGTAACCTAAACAAAAACTGACCGGAACTAATAGAAAACATGAGATTGCATTAGACAGATGGTGGAAAGGGTTTGAACAAACCAAGCAAAATACACATGGGTTACAACCCTGGAACAATCCTGGATAACACTAGATGAGTTACTACCACCAACGAACTAGAATAATAAGAAGCAGAAGGGTTTGAGCCAATAAGATAATGTCCGGATTACAACCCCCAAAATAACTTGGACAACATAAATGACAATAAAATAAACCACCAAAACTCCTCCCTGGCTAGCCAAGAAAGGAGTGTTTTTCCAATTACCAAGCTCGACATCTTATCCACTAGGTTCCACATCAAAATTACTAGGACCTTCACCAATTTCAATATCATTAACTTTAATCAGCAAGTTCCCAAGAGGATTCTCATACTGCATGTCACCATGCATCTTTCCCACAAAGTTTGCATCATCATGTGCAGGTAAAGGATTCCGTGCAATGTTCTGGATATCACTGTGAATCATTCTTTCTATCCCCCTTTTCAGAGCACGACAATCTTCAATGTTATGCCCTTGGACATTAGAGTGGTACATGCAACGTATAGTAGGATCGAAACCTTTTTCACGTGGGTCCGGATTATAGCCTATGAGCGGCTTAATCAGGCCAGACTGTTTTAACATTTCAAACAAGCTTGTGTAGGATTCTCCGATTGGAGTGAAAGACTTTTATCTTTACTGTTGCCTTCTCATTTTGTACTCCGGCTTTGGTTGGAACCTCTTTCGGATAGGGGTTGATATTCTTGTAGAGGTGGGTAAGACATCTGTCGAGTCGGTGCAAGCCATTGCGGGTTTTGTGCGTGTGGAGCATACGACAGTGCATTGTAGATAGAGTACTGGGAGGTGAGGTATGGCTTCGGGGATTCTGTGGAGGAAAGTAGCATTGGGGAGGATTATCTGGAGTATGAGGACATTTATTGGGTCGGTATTGAGGCTGAAAGCATCTAGCAGTAATGCTCACTGGATTCTGTCGTTGGCGTGGCTCAGTAACATCTTTTCTACCAATCGGAGAATTGACCCGAGTAACTTGTTCATCCCAATTGAACCAAAACTCCCTAAAGCCTTCCTTGGGTCTCTTTCCTTGGGCATCAGAGAATTTGAACACAGTCTCGCTAGAGGATCGAGGAAGAGTAGCTGGTGGAGCAGTTACAAAAATAGGAGCAGATGTCGATACAGGGTATGAGGTTGTTTTGGCTGGTGGAGCATGAAAAGTTTGGGAGGAAGTGCCTTGGTAATTGTGGTACGGGGTAAATCCTGGTGCATGTTGAGGGGAAAGATAAATGGTATTGGGCATCTGAACTTGGGACAGTGGTGGAATAGAGGCATGGCTTTTTGTATAGTTGGTAGGGAATGAAGGTAGAGGATGCCCTATGATCTAAGACTGATACATTTCTACCATCTGCTGTTTCAACCTTTGGACCTCCTCTTTCAATTCAGATTCCAACTTCTCAATCTCCCTCGACGGGTCAACAACTCTTGTGTCCAAGTCTTTGCTAGCCATGTCTACCTTGCTCTTTAACCTTGTGTTGTATGGCCGAATCGCCTAAGTGCCACAAACTAATCACCCTCTGTTATAATAATGATGAAAGTAACAAAGTGGAGCAAAACAAAGCCAACATGTTAGCGTTAGAGAATTTATCAGATAAAAATATCACATTGCGTGCAATGCCCCTAGTCACAGTTAACGGTTCTAAAATATCTTTGAGGGTACGAACTACGAAGGTCATATGGCATCATCCCAATTTGCTCATTTCAGCCCTCGCTTCTCTTTCTTTCCTAGCACTATTGGGCATGCTCATTTTCCTTCCTTTTTTTTTTCTTTTTAATTGCCACTCTTTTCTTTCCTCTCATTTCTCACATGCACAATTTCATTCCTTTTTTTTGCTTTTATTTTCTCTTTTTTTTCCAAAAGAAAATAATTCGATCGAACCCTATGCAGGTTGCCTACGTATCATGTCCCTCATGAATCAGATCAAGCGTAGTTCTGAAAGTAACGGACAAATAAACTAAAAATAAAAATCTTTTTGGATTTTTCATTTATAAATTTTTGTGGTTTTCAAATACATCATAGGAAGTACGATAACAAAATAATACACAAACTCTTACATCAAGCATGCGATGGTCTTGGGATATCAAGCATGCTCGAGCTGCGGTAAATGAATCTATACCTGAATGAGAAAAATAATACCAAATAGATTAGTGACTCAAGACACTGTGCAACACCACAACACCTCCTATTGGACACATGCAAGACACGATTGGGCTATTTTTGAAAAATTAACCTATGTGGCCAAGAGTGGCTAGAAGTGCAAACTCAACAACGGTAACCCCAAAGATATGGAAATACCTCACTAAAGCTTATACGGATTCAAAATCCCAATAATCATGGCCCAAAATTAATTTGCAAAAATAACCATTTTGCAAAACAACCGATATGGCCAGAAGTAGCTAAAGATGAAAACTCAAAAAGGACGGACGTTAAAGATATATGACACCTAGCTGTGGACTCAAAATTCTAATACATTGGTAATTGAACCATTTTTGCAAAAATAATCCCATTTTGCAAGAATGGCTGCGGCCAAAAGTGGCTAGACATGCAAATTCAATAGGAATGGACCTTAAAACTGAGAGGACATGTTGTTGTGGGCTTAGGACTCTACGACATGGGTTAACACACCACTTTGCGAAATATCCCTATTTTGCAAAAACAACTGATGTGGCTAAACGTGGCTAGACATGCAAGATTTAGCTAAGACCCGCGAATCCAAGAACCTAAGACACTAAGAAGACCGGATCCTATGTGAGTTGCCTATGTATCACGTCTCGAAAGATGAGAATCAAGTTCGCGTAGTTCGGGAAGATTGGACGTGGGAGAAAGCCTTTAAGAAAAATGCAACTAATTTGGAAAAATCATATTTTTCGTCTTTTTGAAAAATGATGAAAAATGTAAAATCTTTTTGGATTTTCTTTTTCTCCTTTTGAATTTTTGGAAAATAATGGAAAATGTAAAATCTTCTTAGATTTTATTTTTCAATTTTCTTTTTTGGAATTTTCGGAAAATAATGAGAAAGTGTAAATTCTTTTGGATTTTCTATTTCTCCTTTTTTTTTTGAATTTTTGGAAAATGATGGAAAATGTAAATTTTTTTTTGGATTTTCTTTTTCTCCTTTTTTTTGGATTTTTGAAAAATAATGGAAAAGTGTAAAATCTTTTTGGTTTTTCTATTTTCATTTTTTTTGAAAAAGTAGTGAAAGAAAAGTATAACTAGGCCATACTTGCTTCCTCTTTCACCCTTCTTTCCCCAAGCATTGGTCCGTCAAATGACCTTTTTACCCTCAAGGATGCAACATGTATCACATAAGGATGATTGAATGTCTTTTTGGGCCACGGACCCATTTTGACAAAATTCGGATATGCTTCCTACAAAGAGACACGTTACCTGGGACCGAGCCCTGCTAGGTCTAAATGACATGATGCAAATAAAAATGACTTAAAGGCTGACCTACGTTTGGGGTTCACTAGATAAGGCAATTCGGGGCGGTACGTGGTCGATGGCGGCTGCTCTAGCTATCCGCCCACTCCACGCTCCCACGCTACCCTCCTAAAGACACGGTTGACTCACAAAAAGGTCATGTGCACTTAAACGTACTCCGGAAGACTTGTTGCAGAAAGAAGAATTGGGGTTATGCACATGATGACAGTTATAAAGCAGTAAACACATAAAGCAAAAACTGTAAATAAATAAGCAACTAGCAAATAACAAAATATAAAACCATAATAAAAATCAAGTAAAGCTAATGAAAAAGCATAAAAACCTCAACCAAATATTCTAGAAGCCAACAAAATCAAGTACTAGCTTGAACCCGCAAGTCCCCAGCAGAGTCGCCAGAGATGTTACATCCCCTTTTTTTTTAAACAAACCTCACTAAACCCTCTTAAATAAATAAAAAGATTTAGTAAAGCTTGAAAAAAGTTTTCAATTAGAAAGTGACAAAATTTGTTTAAAAGGAAATAATTCAGAGTTGTCACCTGACTTTGATTTCGGTGTGCCAAGTCACCGTTTAAAAAAAAAATAAAAAAATTCCTTTTAAAACATTTCATACTCTTAAACTAAGTCTACACCAGAGATTCGGGTAAGGGGGTTCATTTGACTCGGGGAGAAGGTGTTAGGCACCCCCCAAGTCCCGTAACTAATACGGTTGCATACTTGATCTAGTCGGCTTTTAAAATATTCAATTGAGGTAAAAATACAAAAACGAAATAAACACACAAGAGGCTAGAGGTCGTCCCCACCTAAAAAGATAAAAATAAACAAAAGAAAATATTAAAAGTTCTATTTTACGCTTCGTAACGTCATCCAATCTCATGCATTCATTTACATGTACTTCGGGGCATACCCAGAATAAAATATATACAAATCCTTTGGGGCATTCCCCAGTTAAATTTAACTAAGGGAATGACCTTTCGCCTCAAAACTAATAAATATCCCAAGGCTTGCCTACCTGCGTGGTCGGACTAAACATGCATACTTCTATCGGGCATGTGAAAAAGGGTAAATAAAATAATAACATCATAATCCTAGGCTTCTGTTCGATTTCGGTGCCAAGCCACATTTGTTTTGCTTTCTTTCACGAAGCCATGCCAATTCTCAATTATACAGTGATGTTCAAAACACTCTCCAAAAACATAAATGTTTCCGTTAGTAATCAAATGATAGCAAATCCATTTTTTTAACTTTCAATTTAATTCCCCAACATCAACTCGCAAATAAATCATATAGCCCGCACAGCTTTTCAGATCGAATTAAGTCACTAGGCGATATCACATTATTATTGGTTTAGCAAATTGGTTTAGTGTTGTTCTAGATGAAATTAAGGATCAAAAGGAAGCGAATTACAAACAGAGAACAAACAAATAGCATTCATGTTATCAAAAATCAATCACAAACATGCGCACAAAATCTAAAGCGAGAACAAAGCAAGAAATGAACCTCAAAAAGAGTTATCAGATTTCCTTCGACATTTGAAAGTTGTATAAGACCCTTAAGACAAAATCAAGCAAATCGCAGCACGTGCAGGGATGGAAAAAAATGATAGGAAATTACTCCGCGAACCTCGAACTTCGGACAACAACCGGCGGCGAACTCAAACCACCTCAAACAAAGTCCCTTTTGGAAAGCAAAAATCTGAAATCTGGCTGTTCCCCTATTTTCGTTCCACTCTGTTTTGTACGTCTTTTGGCGTCTGAGATGCGGCTGGTTTCAGGTGGAAAGGGCTGGTGGTGAGTTGTTGATGGTTGAAGATGGAAGATGAAGAAGGTGAAGGCTAGGGTTCAGGGGTGTGTTTTTCCGGCAAGTTCATCGCAGCAGTGAGATGAGGGAGATGAGGTGGAAGTCGGGCTGGTCGTTGCTTGTGGCGTTGATACGATATAAAATGCGAGAGGTTGGCACTATAGGTCGAGTTTGTACAATGAGCTTGCAAGGTTGCACAGTGAAGTTAGCGAGAGGGATCAGTTGATTAATTAACAAGTTTTATTTCTTGCATTTGAGTCCTTTTAGCTTGATTGCTTTATTATTTTATACCCCTTATATATTTTCCTTACTTCCTTTTAGCCCTTAGGTCTTTTGCTCTATATTTACTGAGCATCAGCTCATTTTGAAGGCATGAATGAAACTCTTTTTTATTTTACCCTAGTTTTTATCTTCTGCATTTCTCCTTTTTCTTCCTTTTTCTTTATTTTTTCTGTTCATCGTTACTGTTCCAGTGCCTAGCATATCAGTGGTATCAGAGTATCGATTCTCTGACCTCTATTGCAATGGAGATGGATAGAATTCTCCCACCATACCACTATTATAATGACCCACGAGCTAGGCATCCATGTTTGAACGTTGTATTGAATATACCAGCTACTACACCAGCTTTTAGACCTGAAGGTTTGTTGCATAATTTCAGTTATGCACAAGTTGCTGATTCTTATGGTCATTGTAATACATGGTATGGGGCTCAAAACATGGGGTATCAACACCATTTCAATCAAACACCTCCTCTATACACTTCTAATTTCAATCCACAGCATCCTTGGCAAGTCTCAAGTGCCCAACATGTCCCTTATATCTACCAGCCATCAGATTTTGCCGTTGCCGTTCCTAATTTTTGGACTTCAGGCGGGTTTTCGGAAGGAGCTGGGGCTATGGGTTCCATCGCAGACGCTAGAATGATTGGCCCCAACTGTAGATTTGAACATCCCAGTCCTTCTGTGTCATTTCATTGTAAAAAGTCTCCTGTCAGCACTTCTATTTCTGATGTCTCTCCAAAAGACCTTTGGATTGATGAGGTGAATCCTACTATTATCCACAGTAACACCAGCTTTATCGAAGAAAGACCAAGCAGAACTTATGTTGCCGAAAGTTGTAATGATGCAATTTCAGAAGTCTCGTTGGAAACAATATTATTATCTTTCTCTATTGTTAATGTTCATCATCCACACCTCACCAACAGTTCCCCTATCGGTGAATTTGGAGCAGATACTATCTCTTCCCAGGAGGTTTGTGTCTCTAGAACTTCTTCTAGTTTAGATGTCACAGTTGAAAACAACAAGGATACTAGTAGTATGAATCTGGATTTGGAGGTTGACTTAGAAGAACATGGAGCTGATAAGGAAGAGAACAAGTTTGTCTGCCCCTCACCCCTTGATGTGAATGCGCACAAGATGTTTGATGAAATGTCAATTAATGAAATAGGGGAGCCTTTTGATGAATTGGTTTCTCCTAAAAGGAATGAGATTAAGGAAATGGTGCAAAAGCTTGCGTTGCAAATGATTAGCCTAAGCTCGAGGCAAGATAGACAAGCTCAACGATTATCTTCTCAACTGAGGGAAATTAAAGATTCATGGGAAACTAAGAGGAATTTGGATGGCCACACCTATCTTGTCATGGAGGAGGTCAAGAAGAGGGAGATTGAACAAAGAAATTGTCCCTTGATCGATGAGAGGCTTGAGGCAGTCAATATTGTGCTGAACGACAATGTTAGCAACCACATTATTCATGTTCTTGCAGCTGTAGCTACTGCTGTAGTTGCTGAAAAGAATCATCATGTCATGCAATATCCTATCCCTACTTGGAAGAAGTATATGTCTGAGGAAAATCTGACCAATGAGGAGGAGTTAAAAGGCATAGATAAGAAGATTGACAAGTTGGTTAAAGAGGTTGAGTTTGCAGAGGCAAGCCCTGTTCGAGATCATAGCCAGCTGCTAGAGCATGTGTTTACTGATTCTAGAAACTGCAAAATTGGCCCTGATCCAAGGCACAAAGTGAAGACTGGCGTATTAGCCAGAGAGGAGAACAAGGAGGGTTTGGTAGTGCTCAAAACAGCTACTGACAATTCAGGTTATGCTGAAGAAGTGATCATTGGGATGAATGTTGCTGCATCTGGAGTTTATGGGAAGGACAAAATTTGTGATCTGAACTTCAAAAGAAAGGTTGTTGAACTATGGAGTAAGTCTTTGATGGTGGATTGCAATCTCAAGGCTCCCTTTCCCTTGTCCTTGTCCTCGTCCTTACATCAGATCTTTGCTACAACAAGGATGTACGAGAAAAATACTGCATCATTAATCTTATGGAAACCGCAGGTTCTAAGTTCTACTGGAAGGTGAATTATTCTATAGTAGATGCCTGCTCACATATATGGGTGAAGGTAGATTCTATGGATTGTACTCGTAAAGTGGTTGAGCATTTTTTTCACACTCCTTCAAGGATCTTTGATGAATGGCATACTGGCTTATTAGTCCCACATTTTGGAATGATATCTTGTGTTGTTGTTGTCGGTTTTGCAGTTGCACTTCACGTCCCCATTGGTGTTTCTTTTCCGCTCTTGAAGAATTATTCTCATGGTGGCAAAATGCTCTACCTTGGAGGACCCTTTTCATCACTGATGTAGTAACTGAGATGATCAAATCTTTCACTCAATTCTAATGGGGCAAGAAATGTGATCCATTTGGTCGAGGAGATATGATAATGATTTATGTAAAATCAGGAGCATGCAATTACAGCAGCTTAGATGCAGTGCAAGTATCATCGGTTGGAATCAAAAAGTTATTTTATCTTTTATTTCCCTTTTTCATTTCCTGGTTTGAGCTCCTTTCAATCCTAAATTATCTCTGCTTGTATGGAAGTCTTGGCGGAGCAGTTTCAAGTTCAAGAACCTTGAGGACTAGGTGCTTGAAGGGTGGAACAAAGACCAATATTGCTAGGCATTCTACAGCCAAATATATCAGAGGTCACAATGATATCATTACTAGTTGTGCCCTTGCAAATAATAAGGCTTCCCATGTAATTGAGCAAGTATTCGAGTTTGGGTGCTCCGATAATGAGCTCAAGCTGGAAATTCACTTTCCTAATATCATGAAGAATCTCCTTAGAATTGATCTCAAGATAGTAGGAGAGAAGAATACTCTACTACCAGGTGATATTGTTGTTATATTGGGCATGTGGGGCGCTAAGTTAACACAGAATTATTGTGAGTTTGTTGTCACTTCTTTGAAGACCTATGATGCATGTCTCAATCAAGACTTTACTAGTTTCAATGCTAGTAACTTTAGTATTCCAATTTGGCTTATAATAGCCAGATAAACTGCTATTTTTCGAGTCGTAATGAATAATCTGCTTATATTTCTTCATCCTAAATCACTTTATCATTTGACCATATCTTTTGTTTCAAGTATGCCAGCATTGGTGTTAAGATTCTCAATTCAAGTTCACCTGAAGAAAGAAAGAAAGTCCTTAGTGAAGTACATTGAAATGGAGGACAATTTGAAGTTGGGTGTATTACTGGAGTTTATGGCTAATGGTGTGGTTACTTTGAGCTCATGCTTTGCCCAAGAATGTGTTTTTGGTATTGAGAATGACATCAAATATGGTAGAACTACTATTATGGATTAATTTATTTTACTCAAAGAGACCAAACTAGTTGGTGGGAAAATCTTCTTGAAAAGCTTCTTTGGTAGATTTAGAGAACAAGCAGGCTCAAACATTCTTGTTGTTGCAATTTACCAGCTCTTTGTAATAAAAGTTCAAATGTTAGCTCATGGATTCGACAGAAATAAGATTGATTTACTTGAAATGTTCTTTTGTAACAAAACTAAAGGTGGACTGGACATTGAAGGTTTTTGTGATCAGAAAGGTGGACATTTTTATATGCTTGGTCTTGTGCATATATTGGTGATTGTTGTCAAAGTATTTGTTTATGTGTATTGATTGGTGCTTTAAAGGCAAGAGTTCTCTTTAAGCTTGGCCTTGTTGCTGCTGAATTGCTTATAGCAGAAGTTGACAGAGTATGGGAGCTATATGTGGGACTTATACAAGCTATTCCTCCCTTTGAGTATGTCTTTCCATCTCGCCTTCCTTGATGACAAGGAAGTTCTTAACGGGGGAGAGCTGATACGATATAAAATGGGAGAGGTTGGCACTATAGGTCGAGCTTGTACAATGAGCTTGCAAGGTTGCACAGTGAAGTTAGCGAGAGGGATCAATTGATTAATTAACAAGTTTTATTTCTTGCATTTGAGTCCTTTTAGCTTGATTGCTTTATTATTTTATACCCCTTATAAATTTTCCTTACTTCCTTTTAGCCCTTAGGTCTTTTGCTCTATATTTACTGAGCATCAGCTCATTTTGAAGGCATGAATGAAACTCTTTTCTATTTTACCCTAGTTTTTATCTTCTGCATTTCTCCTTTTTCTTCATTTTCTTTATTTTTCTTGTTCATCGTTACTGTTCCAGTGCCTAGCGTATCAGGCGTGGAGAATAGTGTAAGTTTTTCCGGTGTTGCTTGGTTCTGAAGCTGAAGAGAGCCGATGGAGGGGGGTCGGTGGCGCGGCGGCAGTGTGGTGAAGAAGAGGGTACAGCCGCTGGTCTTGTGTTTTTGGTTCTAAATCATATTGTACATTTGTAAAATAAATATTAAAATTATTAAAATACAACTTTGAGTAATACATGATTAAAATATAAGTTTCTCGAAATGATTAATATGGATGTGACATATTTCTCGAGGTCAATATGTTTCAATATATTTTCTAAACCTATAAAATGAACAATTAGAGTTTACTTAATAATCAGAGTTTAATTATATAATATGATTTTAATAAAGGCAATTGCCAATTCGATTGGAATTATTGGAAGCATTTCCTTGCATTATTTTGTTATTATGGTTCCTCCGGTCTAACCAGTAAAGTTCTTTTTTTCTAATTTGTTGTGCGTCTTCCTTGATTTAATACTTTTATAATGTCTCTTTAGTCACCGGAGCTTCCCATTGTCCTTTAATTTGCTTTCTCATCTCCATAGTCCTAAGATAACAAATTAAAAGAAAAAAAAAAAGAAAAACCATGTTAGAAATACTACCGCAACCTCTCCATGTATAATCTTGGAAGAGTTTCAAGTATTCTAAGGGTACTATTTCTCTTTGCATTTGTGTTTTAGTTGCTTTAAAAAATGACGGGCAAGTGAAAGACATTTTTTGTATTTCTTATGGATGAAATTAGAGTTGTCCTTGCCTAGCAAATGATGATATGAGAACAGAAATGCCTCTTCCGGAAGTAAATATCGTTTCGGATTTAGCGCCTTCAAAGAAATGGCTTGTGTGAATTTTGTAATGCTATGACATCCTTGGCGAAGTTGAAGCATGTGTTACATAGTTGCCAGTAGCCATCAAGTTGGTGTTAAATTAAACCAACAGTCACAACTTATCATTTTCAATTTCAAGGTTTTTAATTTTTTTAAATTTTAATAAGTAAGATACTTATTTAAATAAGAGAAATAAAAAAATTAACTTTTTTATTCTTTATGCAATATAAATATAGATATAAATTTAACGCATGCGCGATGCCGCAACTCAATAAGTATATTTTTGTAAATAAACACATAAATAATATGAAAATTATATTTGAGAAATAGATAATAAAAGTTAAAGACAGTGAAAAAAAGTGAGGATTCTTATTTTTATTTAGCTAACAAAACAATGGAAGAAACTTCATCCCTATATTTCGCTCCACCTTTATTGAACTTTATAATTACAAAACAAGAATTATGTGACAATTGACAACGATATATACATAGTATTAATCAAGGTACTTGATCCAATTGTTACCTTTAAAAAGCATGGAAGTTGGTAATATTTTTTGCTTCACGGGAACAAGTAAATGGGAAAATCATAAAGAGATCATACTTATCTCTATGTTAATATACGAAATCAAGGAAAGGAATTAAAACATAAACATATTATTATGATTGTAATCTATGGATACTAAATAAACAAGCATACACAACAAAAAAAAAAAAAAAAAAAAAATTCAAAGTTGTACTTCAACAGATACCAAGTACTACTAGTATAATTTGCTTTCCTTCAATATACACGGAAAGAAATCAATAGTTCACAATAATACAAAACTATGGATATATATAAAAAAAAAAAAAAAGAATTTATACCTTTGTATCTTTTTCAGCCACAAAGTTACTTAAGATACATTTCATCAGGTAATTTTGTAGCATCAATGTTGCCCACCAAAGCTCCTATTGAGAGCACCAAAAGAAGTGGTTGAATTTGGCGTTGAGCATTTTAGCCAAACCTTAAAGTTTAATAAATTATACAAATTTGTGTTAAGTGAAAGATTATAGAATGGATTTATACATAAAATATCTGCAAAATGCTTACCCACCTCCACGAGCCTACCGAAACCCAGCCGGTCCAGGTTTTCGACCCAATCCAGCATTTAAAAATGAGAGGATGTAGCGAAAGAAAACCTTTACCCCATTGGGGGAGTCTTATACCAGTTTATTCCACAGACTGAGGCAATTGGATATGCTGAGGCCAATTGAATCTTGACTACTCCGTGAGCTGTGAATATTGTTCTGGTACTTTGGGACATGATACGGAGAAGTGTTTGAACCTGAAAAATGCCATCCAGGAGCTCATTGCCACAAACCGGATTGAAGTCCAAACTCTAGAGGCACCCAACATCAACCAGAACCCATTACCAACCCATCAAGAAACAAATAAGATTGAGATAGTACATAAGGGAGGGGAGCTCAAGAAGCCTTCACAGACCGTCGTGATGATTCGGTCCAGTGAGGTCAAGCCAGTAAAGAAACCAACAGCTGATGGGTTAATGAACAATTTGAGCATGAAAAACAGTGAACCATCTATGGTAGTCAAGAAAGGATCCCCAAGTGATGTTGTGACGAAAAAGGAAAAGTCAAAAGTGGTTGTGCCGGGAGTGGAAAACAAGCCTATCATAATTGTAGAGGGTGCCCGTATGGATCCTGTCATCATCAAGCCTGTACCTAGTTGCCTATAATCAGCACCAAAGCTATCCCATGGAACTATGAAGGGGTGATAGTGACCTATAAGGGAAAGGAAGTGAAAGAAGAAGTCAATAAGGCCTAGGGATTAACTCCGTCGGGGAGATGCTTTGCCACGGAAGAGTTAAGGAAAGCTAAAGCATCCAAAGATAACCCAGTTCTAGTGAAGAAAGTAGTAACTGAAGAAGAGGCGGAGGAGTTTCTGAGAAAAATGAAGGTACACGATTACTCTATCGTAGAGAAGTTGAGAAAGACACTCGCACAGATTTCATTGCAATCATAGTTGATTCATTCAGATGAACATCTTCGGGCCCTGATGAAAATCCTGAACGAAGCTCATGTCCCAGACAAAATTTCAGTAAACCATGTGGAGAAGATCGCCAACAAAATATTGGAGGTAAACAGGGTCACTTTCTCTGACGACGAGTTGCCTATTGAAGGTACTAAACAAAATAGAGCTCTCTATCAGGCGGTGAAATGTGAAGGTTCTGTGGTCACCAGGGTGTTAGTTGACAATGGATCCAGTGCAAACATTTGCCCTCTCTCTACTCTGAACAAGTTGAAAGTCGATGATGAGAGGATTCACACGAATCGTGTATGCGTTCGGGATTTGACAGTGGAGGGAAAGATTTAGTGGGTGATAAGTGCCTGAGTTAACAATAGTACTGGTTGAATTCACCATTGAGTTCCAGGTGCTTGACGTAGCCATCTCCTACAATTTTTTGTTAGGTCGACCTTGGATTCATACCGCTAAAGCGGTCCCGCCCACTCTGCACTAGATGGTCAAGTTCAAATGGGATAGACAAGAGATTGTCATGCATGGCGAGGATAATTTGTATGCTCAGAGTGATGCAATTGTCCCATTCATTGAGGTTGAAGATGACAAAGGGCCCTGGGTCTATCAGGTTTTTGAAACAGTGTCGATCGAGAAGATTCCAGAAGGGAAATGTGTTCTAACTCCAAAGGTAACCTCCACATCAGCCATGGTGGCCTTTTAAATGCTAAAAAATGGCTTTGTGCCTGGTAAAGGTCTGGGTGCATCTCTGCAGGGTATCATACAGCCAGTGTCCCCCCCTGAAAACTTGGGTACGTTCGGTCTCGGACTCAAACCAACAACAGCATAAAAGGGTTAGAAAGTTGATGCAGAGGGCGTGGGCACTTCCAAAGCCTATCCTACATCTCTCCAAGTCTTTTGTCAAGCTTGGTGCCAGGAAATGCCCTGTGATAACAGTTCCAAGTTTTGTGGGTGATGACGTCCAAATCCACTACTAAAAAATAAATGGACACGGTCACATGCAATATAATTTACCCAACTATGAGTCGGGGTCGAATTCTACAGAGAACAATGTGTAGGCGATTAGGAATGTAAGAAATTATCACTTATCGTGCAATGCCAAACAATAAGAATTTGGTTTGAAAATGTTTTATATCTAAATGCGGAAATGTAAACTAACCTAGAAAGCAAGTAAAATGATCAATGGCTACAAGTATAAATGCATCGGGAATTACACTTAAGTGACGATCCAATGTATTTTATGATTTTACAAATATGAGCGAGTCTATGTTAATTAGCCATGGATAATAATTCTTAATTAGCTTCTTTTGAAGACTAACAAGACTTACTAATTGAATTATCCCTAAAACAATTAAGAGTTCAAGCACACCCGGAATGGCTACAAGTAGTTCAATCCTATCCCTAGGTAGAATCTATAAAATGAGGGTTAACGCCTCAATTTCTTGTTAATCAATCTTTCCCAACCCCAAATTATCTTTTACAAAATTAATTCGGAGTTAATGGGCGAGTCCTATGGTAAGCTAATCCCTTTGGAAACATTAAAGAACAAGAATAATTAAAATAACAATAACTCACTTCATAAAAGAATAAAAATCATTCAATTCATAAGTACAACAAGGTATTTTATTCACACTTTAACTGTGAATATTTCCATAAACAAGATTCAAGTGTTGAATAAAATACTACACACTTAGATATACAATGCAAAGCAAGGAAATGAAGAAATAAACATAAATGGGCAAAAAAATCTTAACCAAAAGCTTCAATCTCAAGACCCAAGTGTGTGTGCAAAACCCTAGCTTCAAGAACTTGTTATTCTCAAGTATATGGGACTGAAAATAAGCCAAAGATCTCCAATGATATGCTTGGTCCTGTATAAAAATTGTTTGAGGATTAAAAATATGAAATTCCAGAATTGCCCAGGCCTGAAGCTCGATCTTCACAGTTACCAACTATGCCTGTGCTGCTTAACTTCGCATTTGTGATGACTGCTTCACATTTGCGAAGATTGACTTTTTTAGTTGACTTAACATTTGTGAAGACTGCATAAGTCGACTATGCTTCGCAATTCCTAGGATTTCGTCGCAATACCCAAGCTTGTCTCTTTGCATTTCCCAAGTTTTGGTCGCAATTGCTACCACTGAGTGCATTGCCTAGATTTTTCCTTTTCTGAGCTTCGTTTTTACTTGTTTTCACTTTTTTCTTTACCATTACTTCTAAATCACATACAACCTATAAAATAGAAGTAAATGATATTAAATACATGATTTTATCACTCGAACATAGCAAAAATATAGGTTTAAAGACAAGATAAGTTGGTAAAATACCAACTTATTAGTGGTTGACATTGATGAAGAGTTAATTAAAAGTTTCCAGAGGATGCTCGATGATGTGAACATGGTGGAAGTTGGAGAAGGTTCTAGTAAAGTAGATGTGCAGTTTGTCGAGCCAAATGCAAAGCTTAACAGTTAGAAACCTACTCCTCTCCCTACCCGGAATGAGTTTTGGTAGTTTGCTTTGATTTCCTTTCAATTTATCTGGATTATTCGAGGGTTGTAATTCAGATTTTATTTTCCGTCCGTTTCGATTTACAAACCCTGTTATCTTTTATTTTCAATGAAATACAATTTCCCTTTTTCATCATTCCTGATAGTTTTATTTTATTTTTTCTTTTCTTTTCTTCTCTGTACAGTTCCTTTTATGCTGGTTTTAATAACATGTCATACATGAGTCAGCCCAGTCTTAAAAGTGTCACGACCTAAAACCCACCTGGTCGTGATGGCGCCTCTCGTGATGATGAGGCCAGCCAACAGAATATTTAACTCCTCGAATATCTGACAGTTATTAATCATAAATAAGCTTAAATAAGGAATATCGTAGCCATAAATACGAACATAACCGCGATAACAAGAAAGCCAACCCAAATCCAACTCGCAATCGGGGTGTCACAAGTCATGAGCTGCTAAAGAGTTCATCAACTACTACAAGACTGTATCTAAGAACATAGTCAGAGATAGATGAAATAAAAGAAAAGATAAGGAAGAAATGGGGCTGTGGACGCTGACAGCTACCTCGTCTCTCCGAGTCCGCCGGGTCTGGATGGAAATCAGCACTCAGGAATGAACTCTACTATACCTGTATCTGCACACACGGTGCAGGGAGTAATGTGAGTACTCCTATCCTGTGAGTAATAAAAATAAATAATACCTGAGAACATAGAAATCCCACAAAGGCACAATTTATACTATCTCAACCAGTATAATCAAATAAACAGTAGAAACTAGTGAAATACAGTAAGAAAACTCGTTGAAAACAGTTAAAACAATTATTCTCAATCAATAAGAGATACTCAGGAACCTGCTACTCGGGCGCCATATCAAACTCTCAATGTAGTATCAGCCCCGGGGGCTCCGTATCAATCACTCAGTACAACATTAGCCCCTCGGGCTCACTCTCACTCATATGGGTACCCGCGCTCACTGTGGCTGTATAGACTCCAGAGGGGCTCCTTCAGCCCAAGCGATATCAATAAGGCCTGAAAGCCCGAACAATATCAATGCGAGGCCTGAAAGCCTGCTCATAATACACTCAAGGCCTGAAAGCCTCCTCACATAACACTCGAGGCCTGAAAGCCTCCTCACCAATCACTTGAGGCCTGAAAGCCTCCTCACCAATCACTCGAGGCCTGAAAGCCTCCTCACCTATCGCTCATCATACCCTCACATATGTTCCTCAGCCTGTATCAGTCCAAAATAGTCAAAAGCCCCTCGGGCATCAGTAAAACAATAATACTCAACTCAAACAATAGTTTAAATATCAGTTAAAACTCAAAGTTTGAGTAAAATATAGCTGAGTTAATGAAATAATGTAAATCACATGGACCGAATTCAAATAATATTTCAAATAGTGAGGGAAAATAGTGATGATAGTTCATAAAGAGTTCAAACGGTCGGCAATAAGCCCCAAATGTGGCAATAAGCCCAAATCATAGTGAAAAACAAGTCATAGCTAGTACGCGGTAAAATATCATCCGGACTGGACCAAGTCACAATCCTCAATAGTAAATGACTCCGCGCTTGTCATTAAACGTGTGTCTCATCTCAACATAGCACCAAGTTGTGCAAATCCAGGGCCTCAAGCCCTCAGGACATCATTTAAAGTCATTACTCACCTCTACCGGCCAAGGGTCTAGGTCGCCAAGCCTTTTCCCCTTAAATCCACCTCCTCGCACGTAGAATCTGACCAAAACCACAAGGAATTTGTTATAATAAGCTAAAGGAACATAACCCAATCGTAAATACTTGAAAAACATTGAAAATCACGAAGTTGGCAAAAACTGAGCCCCGAGCCCACTTCTCAAAAAATTACGAAATTCACATCACCGGATTTCTCGTCTCTCTACAAGTCCGTACATATCAGATATGCAAGAATCGGAGTCCATTTGACCCCTCAAATCATTAATTCAAACTCTCTTAGGTTTCAATCCCTAACCACCATTTTTAGTCATTAATTCCTTGCATTTCAGTGTTTAATCCATGATTTACACTATATAAACATAATCCGAGTCCAATAGTTCGTACCTGATGAAAACCCTTCGAATTTTCTCCAAAATCGCCCAAGAATTGCCTAAGTCCGAAGTCCAAAATGTTTTCTTTTCTTTCAAAAGTCGTGAAGCACAGTTCACTAAAATCCCTGCCAGGGTTCGCTTCCGGTCCCGCTACCTCCTATGCGGTTTTCACTTAAAATGTCGTACTTCGCTCATGTGACTTAATATCCGCTTATGCGGTTCCCTATCGATCGCTTTTGCGGTATAATGTCCGCTTATGCGGACCTGCTAAAGCGACCCCAGTCTGCTTTTGCAAAAATACCCTGGGCCACGCCTGCCCGCTTCTGCGACCTCCCCACCGCATCTATGGAACCGCTTCTATGGCTCCTTTTTCGCAAATGCGGAAATTCCAGAAGACAGAACTTTCATACCTGCAATAATGCTTCAAACTCCCGTTAACCACCCGAAATGACACTAAGGCCCCCGGAACCTCAACCAAAGGCACCAACACATCCTAAAATCTTATTCAAACTTTTTCCAATACTCAAAACACATCAAACCACTCTAAAACCATTAAATGACATCCAATTCAAGCCTAAGTTTCTTCAAAACTTCCGCAATACGCATTCGGTCAAAACCCCGACCAAATGACGCCCGAATGGCCTGAAAATTTGCAGACATATCCAAAATCACCTAACGAAGATACTGCAACACAAAATTCCATTCTGACCCTCGTATCAAAATCTCACATATCAACCAGAATTCGCCAAAATTAAATCTTCGCCAATTCAAGCCTAATTCTACACCAGACCTCCAAATTCAATTACTATCGCAATCCTAAGTCGGAAATAATCCCCCGAAGCTAACCAAATCATCGGAAATCACATCCGAGCCCTATAACTATATAGCCAAATTTAAATGAATCATTCAGATCTACACTCATATAATACAACTCGTATAACTCAATACAACAAGTAAATCTATTACAAGTAAAATCTAACTAAAGTATAATAGAGATAAATCAGGAAAGAAGAATTGTAGCAGGAACATTGGATACAATTCATTTCATAATTCCACCTTAAAACTACATCAACTTGAGATTCAATAGTGTACCTGGAGGAATGAAATAGAAGAGGAAAGGGATGTACAACAGTGATTAATTGCAGCAACAACAAATTCACACTCAAACAACTCAAAATTACTTCAGGAATAGCCCATGAATGAACTTATAAACTCAACAGCAACCGATTGCTAAAAAACAAGCTCATTAGACCTCAAGTTACTCAAAATTTAACTAGGAAGCTGAATGAAGTCTCAATGTAACAGTACTTTTGATTTTTCTGCCAGTTTTCTATATATATTTTGGTTTTCCTTTTGAAGAAAGTTAACATCTAAGAAGTTCAGATCTGAATTTTAAATTTTAGATTCTGCAGAGATTGAGGGGATTTTTGGGAGGAAAAATTGGGTTCCAAAACCTGTTATTCAAGGCATAGTGATGCCTTTTTATAGGCACAAACTAGAGTAGAAGGTTCTAGAAGACACTCACACTTTTTTCCTTTTCTAATTTTCAGATTTCTTTTATTCAACCATTTATTTTTAACTTGTTATTCAAGTTACTGCTATTCAAATGCAGAAACTTACACTAAGACCCTATTTGGAATGTTCTGGAAGGTTCTACCTTCATCTACCCTATTCCTATGCCATTGTAAATGCCTATAGTACCCTTACTTGCATCTATAATTACAAATTTGGCAAAACATGCCATTTTTGATACCTAAAACACCCTTGACCAACCCTTATAATTACTAACCCCAGCTAACTAAACAAACCCCCTACCCTTGGTCAAAACTAACTAGAGTCAGCTACATCCAAACAAACTATTTTTAAATACTATTTTAGTTAACACTAATTAACACTAGTATTGAGATAATAAACAACTAAGTACTGAAATGAATCTGAAACAATTCCAAGCAAAACAAATAGACATAAGAATTCAATTTATTTACCTAAGTCAATTAAACAAAACAATTTATTAAAACCTGAATCGAACTAATACCTAAAATCAAAATAGAACATATAATAATGAATCAGAAACTAAAACACTGAAACATGTATGAAGGCGGATTCAAAACAGGTTTAAACAATCAAACAAAATGAAACTAAAAGCTAAAACAAATACTGAACAAAAATCAAAACCAAATTGAACGAAACTTACTGATTTTTGGCCTTCGACTTGGCTAATCTTGAATTTAATTTCCAATTATTATTATATATCTATTTTGTCCAAAATAGACATATAACAATAATTGAAAACCAACAACACACTTCAAACAAATTGACGACCTCGAACCCTAGATTTGAAATTTGGGGCGGCATGGTGAGATTTGAGGGAAAATAACCCCATATTTGTGGAGAGGAGGATGAAGAGACTATCTGGTGAAAGTTTGGAGTCATTTGAGTGAATCTGTGATTTGGCCGGATTTTAGGTTTGAGTTTTGAGAAGATAGGTTGAGATTTGAAAGAAACGGGCCACGAATATAGAAAGGGGAGATGAAGGAGCACCGGTGGTTTAATTTTGGGCTTATTTGGATCTCCGTTGCCGGCAACAGCAATTTTCGGCCGGCGGCGATGTGGCGGACTGTGGCGGAGAAAGGCGGAGGGAAGGCCGGTGTCACAGGTGAGGAGACTGGGGTACGAGTTAGTAGACCAAGTTTCCAAGGTTTATGAAAATTTTCAGACATTATTATTAAAATCTGAGTTTGATCAAAGGCCGTTGGATTAATTAGCATGAAGGGTTGTGATTTAACGATGTCAAAACGATGCCGTTTTGAGTTCAGGGTCTTGGACCGGATGGGATTATTTGGGGCCTAGGCTAGATCCACATGACTTTGTTTTTTGGGCTAGGGAAATTATTAAAGAGCCCAATTGGTTTTGTATTGGACACCCTTTGTTTTATTGTATTTTATTTACTTTGCTCTTGTATTTCATTTTTATTTTGTATTTTTATATTTTTATTTTGTATTTTGTTTTCTGAATTTTATAAAAATAAAACTTTTAAGATAAACTAATTATTAGCCTAAAATTACTTTTAAAACTATTTTGTAAATATTTTCAATTAAAGCAATAAAATGAACTATTTTTTATCTTTCTTTAGATTGTTATAAAATGAATTAATACCTACTTCATACTAAAATGTGAAATTAAATTTCTAATGCAAATGTATATTTTGTATGTTTTAATATGAATTATTATGCAACCAATTTACACAAAAATGCAACAATTATCAGAAAATGACACCAAAATACACAAAAATTGTAAAAATAAAGAAAAATCACTTCCTTTAAATTTTTGGGAATAATTTGCTAAGGGCAAAAATCACGTGCTCACAGCTGCCCCTCTTTGCCCGGAAACACAAAGAGTTTTCGTGCAAAGACAAGTGAGCGGAAATGAGAGATTTTTGCCTGATCGCATATTCCGTGTGAAGCATTTTGAAAGAGTTGATTGTGCCCTGCTTTAGAGGTTGCCTACATATCCCGGGCTATACAGGAATCAGGTCAGTGTAGTTCAGGAGTGTCTGGTAGCTGGGACTACCAGGAGCTGTGATTTCACTGCTGTTGTTGCTGTTATTGCTTGTTGACCTCCTTATTACACCATGGTAAGATAAAAAGAAGCTAGCCTAAACTATTATCTATGAGTTACAAAAGATCCTATCTATGTCTTCAAACTTGCTCTTGTGTTACTTTGAACTTGTATCTCGTATTCCTCCAATGGAATTCTTGTTGTTGCCTTGGCGATATTTTGCCATTCCTCCTGATGTTGCTTGACTACTATGATTTGAAATATGTGTCCATTTTTTAGGTGGGCTCCTGCCTGTGATGCTTGAAAAGTATTGCCTTGTTTTCCAGGTGAGCTCCTGCTTGCAATGCTTAAAAATGTATTCCCTTGTTCTCCAGGTGGGCTCCTGTTTGTGATGCTTGAAAAGTATTCCCTTGTTCTCCAGGTGGGCTCCAGTTTGTGACGCTTGAAAAATATTCCCTTGTTCTCTAGGTGGGCTCCTATTTGCGGTGCTTGAAAAGTATTCTATTGTTCTCTAGGTGGGCTCCTGTTTCTGCCAAGATAGACAAAACAAAGAAAATTTTCTACCCCAGTCTGGTGACTGGGCACATCATGTTATCAGATATTAAAATTAAAAGCTAAAATTTGGATTATACTTCCCTTGTTTTCCAGGTGGGTGACTGCTTGCTGCATTTGAAAAGATATTCCCTTGTTCTTTAGGTGGGCTCCTGCTTGCTGAATTTTGAAAAATATTCCCTTGTTCTTCAGGTGGGCTCCTGCTTGCTGAATTTGAAAGATATTCCCTTATTCTTCAGGTAGGCTCCTGCTTGCTGAACTTGAAAAGATATTCCTTTATTCTTCAGGTGGGCTCCTGCTTGCTGAACTTGAAAAGATATTCCCTTATTCTTCAGGTGGGCTCCTGCTAGCTAACTTTGAAAAATATTCCCTTATTCTTCATGTAGGCTCCTGCTGGGTGAACTTGAAAATATATTCCCTTGTTCACCAGGTGGGCTCCTGTTTGCTGACTTTGAAAAATATTCCCTTATTCTTCAGGTGGGATCCTGCTTGCTGAACATTGAAAGATATTCCCTTATTCTTCAGGTGGGCTCCTGCTCGCAACAACCATACAAAATGAGGAAAATTTTCTGCCCCAGTTTGATAACTGAGCGCGTTGTGTTACTAAATATTAACTTGAAAGATAAGACTTGCATTATACTTCCCTTGTTCTTCAAGTGGGTGCCTGACTGCTATGCTTGAAATGTATTCCCTTATTCTTCAGGTGGGCTCCTGCTTATTGACTTTGGAAAATTATTCCCTTGTTATCCAGGTGGGCTCCTGCTTACAAAGACAAATTTTTTCTACTCATGTTTTAATCAAAGAAAGATTTTTTAATATAAAAATGGTGGTTAGCTGCTGGCATTCTTGTTGGCCATGCTCCCGCTTCTGACTTTCCTCTGACTTGCTTCTTTTGACTTGCTTTGACTTGTCATGACTTCCTGGCTGACTTTCAACTCTCTGATCTTGATGACCCAAATGTTTTACCTTATTACTGTTTTGGTGTTTATGTTCCCTTCTTGTGAAACTTTGCTTCTCCCTCCAATTATCTGATTATCCCACTTATAGGATTTGCATAGGTCCTTCATGTTTTACTTTCTTTTGATATGTCCCGATCTCGTTGTGCGATACAACTGGGAAGTTGGTAGTTAGCCTTGACATCCTACTTTTGTTTTGAATTAAACTGACACTGAAACGTCTTATAGACAGACTTCAAGAGAATGAAATGCAATGACCTCGAAGGTTTTTGAGGATAGAAAAACTCTTACTGAGTTGTAATAAAGAGAAAAGGGATAGGACTTATCTGACAGGAAAGGCGGATTCCATTGATCGCGCCATGCATTTTGGATTAACCAGCCTAGTCTGTCTAACCAACCAACTGTCAATTGCCGCATTTGCTATTCACAACCCAACTTTCAACAAAACCCAAACTTTGCTCATTTTGCCATGTTTCAAACACCTTTCAACCATAGACTTCATTCATTTGCTCATCTAAAAACTCACTTTCGCCTTACGGTGCCCGTGAGGGTTTTCACCAATAAGACTCTCTCATTTTTAATATCTCTCAACTCATGTCGCCTTACGGTGCCCGTGATGGTTTCCACTAATAAAACTCTCTCATTTTCAATATCTCTCAAATTCACTTCGCCTTACAGTGCCCGTAAAGGTTTTCACCAATAAGACTCTCATTTTTATATCTTTTTCTTCTGGTACCAGAGTGTTGTCTACAACATGACTTACCTTACCTGCTTGTATTGACATTTCTTAAAATTGATCAGAAGGTCTTTTTTTGTACTGTAATGTGGCTTTTGGATGGGTTTTAGAAGGAAAGGTATAAAGGCTCAAAATAATTCAAATGAGGGTTCAAAATTACAAATTCCGGAATCATATTTGTTGCAACAACCATAACTTCTGCCCCAGATTCCTTCTTGGGGATTCTTGGATTTTTCTTTTGTTGTGATTGAACCTCAGTGAGGTTGCCTACGTAACCTTTCAGGATCAAGTCAAACGTAGTTTAGGCAACTACTTTTTTTTGTGATGATCTTTACTTTCTTCCTCTTTCTTTTTATTTCTTTTCTTTCTTTTATTTTTCTTTTTCTTTCTCTTTTCTTCTTTTTCTTTTTCTTTTCTTTTCTTACTTTTCTTTTTCCACTATGTTTCTCCTGTTTCTCCACTTAATTTCCCTGTCGGGTTCTTAAATTTTGTTGTTGATTCCGAAAAAGGGCTACGAAAGAAAAATATAATAGGGCTCAAAAAGGATAATAACGGATAAAGTGTTTGGATAGAAGAACAAAATGCCATCGTCATTTCAATCTTAAAACATGCTAGATACAATCAGGTAAATAAAGATAAAGAAATCATACATAATATTTTTTGACTGCATCAGAGTTAATAGCCATTTATACGCATTTTCCTTCCACATCTGTTAGATACAATGCACCATTGGACAACACTCATATTACAACAAACGGCCCTGCCAGTTAAGAGCGAACTTTCGTTTTGCTTCATACCAATGAGGTAAGATACGCCTTAACACCAATTGCCCTACTTCAAACTTTCGCGGACGCACTTTCTTGTTATATGCTCTCGCTATTTTTTGCTGGTATAATTGTCCATGACATACTGCTGCCAATCTCTTTTAATCAATCAAATTTCAATTGTTCTAAATGGACTTTGACCCATTCATTATCATCAATTTCTGCTTCAGCAATAATCCGAAGGGATGGTATTTCAACTTCTACAGGTATCACTGCCTCCGTACCATACACGAATGAATAAGGAGTCCCACCTACCGAAGTGCGAATAGTAGTGCGATATCTTAACAAAGCAAAAGGTAATTTCTCATGCCACTACCTGGATCCTTCCACCATTTTCCGAAGTATTTTCTTAATGTTCTTATTAGCTGTCTCAACTACTCCATTCTCCTTAGGACGATACAGAGTGTAATTGCGGTGCATGATCTTAAACTTCTAACATGTCTCCGCCATCAGATGCCTATTGAGATTGGCACCATTGTCTGTGATAATCACCTTCGGAATTTTGAACCGATAAATGATATTTGAATACACAAAATCAACCACTGCCTTCTTGGGCACTGACTTGAAAGTTTTGGCTTCAACCCACTTAGTGAAGTAATCAATGGCTACCAGAATAAACCTGTGCCCATTAGATGCTGCTGGCTCGATTGGCCCAATGACATCCATCCCCCAAGCAACGAAGGGCCATGGTGCTGACATTATATGCAACTCAGATGGTGGAGAATCGATCAAATCTCCATGTATTTGGCACTGATGATACTTGCGCACAAAACTGATACAATCCCGTTCCATAGTAAGCCAATAATAACCTGCTCGGAGAATCTTATTTGCCAACACATACCCACTCATATGAGGTCCACAAACTCTCGCATGTACCTCGGTCATGATAGTTGTAGCCTTTTTAGCATCTATGCACCTCGATAAACCAAGATATGAAGTTCTTTTGTACAAAACTTCTCTACTAAAGAAAAATTCGCTTGCCAAGCGTCTAATGGCCCTCTTTTGATCCCCTGTGGCCTATGCCGGATATACTCCCATTCTGAGGTATTCTTTGATATCATGAAACCATGGCTCACCACCAAGCTCTTCTTTCACCATACTATAATAGGCATGCTGGTCTCGGACCTGAATCTGAAACGGTTCCACATAAGCCTTATCTGGATGATGCAACATTGACGCCAAAGTGGCCAAAGCATCAGCAACTTCATTATGAATCCTTGCAATGTGCCTGAAATCTATTGACTGAAACCGCTGACAAAGTTCATGCAAACATTGCCGGTAAGGTATGAGCTTTAAATCTCGTGTTTCCTATTCTTCTTGAATTTGGTGTACCAAAAGATCCGAGTCGCCCATGACCAAGATCTCTTGGACACCCATGTCTATAACCATCCTTAATCCCAAAATACATGCCTTGTATTCAGCCATGTTATTGGTGCAGTAAAAGCGAAGTTGAGCTGTAACAGGGCAATGTTGCCCTGTCTCTGAAATAAGTACCGCTCCTATCCCAACGCCTTTGTTATTGGTAGCCCCATCAAAAAACAACTTCCACCAAGGTTTTTCATCTTGTTCCAATTCCTCAATATGCATTGCCTCCTCATCAAGAAAATATGTTTTCAATGGTTCATATTCATCATCAACTGGATTCTCCGCTAGGTGATCAGCCACTGCTTGTGCTTTCATCGCAGTACGAGTCACACAGACAATATCAAATTCCGTGAGCAAGATTTGCCACTTATCAAACTTTCCTGTGGGCATGGGCTTCTGAAAAATATACTTTAATGGATCCAACCGTGAGATGAAATAAGTGGTATATGCTAACAAATAATGTTTCAATTTATGTGCTACCCAGGTCAAAGCACAACACGTCCTTTCCAGTTGAGTATACTTCACCTCATAAGATGTGAACTTCTTACCGAGGTAGTAAATTGCCTGCTCTTTATTTCCCATAACATCATGTTGCACCAGTACATAGCCAAAAAAATTATGCAACACTGTCAGATAAAGGATCAAGGGTCGTCCCTGCTCTGGCGGAACCAACACAGGTGGACTGGCCAAATACTCCTTAATTTTGTCAAATGTTGTCCGATGTTCATCCGTCCACTTGACCACATCATCTTTCTTCAGTAGCTTAAAGATAGGGTAGTAAGTCGCTGTAAGCTGATTAATGAACCTGCTGATATAATTAAATCTGCCGAGCAAACTCATCACCTCTTTCTTGCTCTTTAGCGGTGGAAACTCCTGTATGGCTTTGATTTTGGACAGGTCTTATTCAATACCACGTCGACTCACCACAAATCCCAACAACTTCACTGACGGGACTCCAAACACACACTTTGCTGGATTGAGTTTGAGATTGTACCTGCGGAGCCTCTGGAAAAACTATTTTATGTCTTTAACACGATAACACTGCTTTCTTGACTATATAATTACATCATCCATATAAACTTCAATTTCTCGATGTATCATATCATGGAACATGGTGGTCATCGCCTTCATGTATGTTGCCCCTGCATTCTTCAACCCAAACGGCATAACCCTATAATAGTATGTCCCCCAAGGTGTGATGAATGTCGTCTTTTCAGCATCTTCCTCATCCATCAAAATCTGGTGATAGCCTTCATAACAATCCATGAAAGATCCAATCTCATTTTTGGCATAATTTTCAATCAATATATGGATGTTTGGCAGTGGGAAGTTGTCTTTTGGGCTTGCCTTATTAAGATCACGATAATCAACACACACTCTATTCTTTCCATCTTTCTTTGGCACAGGTACGACATTGGCTAACCAGGTGAGATATCGGGTAACCCTTATGACCTTTGTCTCAAACTGCTTGTTGACTTCTTTTTTGATTTTCACACTGATATCTGTCTTAAATTTCCTCAGCTTTTGCTTGATAGGAGGGCATTCTGAATAAGTGGGCAATTAATGGACCACCAAATCAGTACTCAGACCCGACATATCATCGTATGACCGTGCAAAAATATCTTTGTATTCAAACAACAACTTGATCATCTCTTCCCTGAGCGGGGCTTTCAAATGGACACTTATTTTTGTTTGCCGAACATTTTCCTGATCCCCTATATTGATTGCCTCGGTGTCATTCATGTTAGGTTTGGGTTTTTCCTCAAATTGATTTAATTCTCTACTAATTTCTTCCAAGGCTTCCTCGTCATCATACTCCACCTCATCATCACATTCAATTTCTTGTATTACTATTTCACATTGGTTATCAAGATTAGGCCGGGAATTTCTCATGCATGATACATCATTGAAACCAACATAAAAGGGACTATACAAGAAAGAAAAGAAAAACAAAAAAATAAAGGCTATCAGAAATGAAAAGAGAAGGAAATTGTATTTCATTAAAATTGTAAAATAACAAGGTTTAACTCATCCAAATGGACGGAACATAGAAATCCAAATTACAACCTTGGAAATAATCTAGATTTAATACACAAAAGAAAATCAAAACTAACTACCAAGACTTCTTCCGAGTAGGAAGAGGAGTAGCTTCCCAGTTATTAATCTTGGCCTGAGACCCCACAAACTGCACATCAATTTTACTCAGACCTTCGCCTGCTTCCATCATATTCATTTCATCGAACAACTTTTCGAACCTTTCGATCATCTCCTTGTCAGGTTCTATCACCACATAATTCGGCATCACTGTTACCGGGCGCCTTTTAGTACTAGACCGGACAAAAGAACGGGAAAGGCGAGGGATAGGTTTTGGAAGGCTCCACACTCTCTTCTTCATCTTTCTGACTCTCCTTATGTTAGCAGCAGTGGGTTTAAAGCCTAACCCAAAAGTATCAAGATTACCAGGGAGAGACACCGGCTGTGTGATGCCCTGAAGTGAAGCACCCAATCCCTTTCCAGGCAAAAATCCATTTCTTATCATCTCAGACGCCACCGTGACTGATGCAGCGGCTACTTTCGGCTTAGGAACACACTCCCCTTTCGGGATTTTAGCGACTAGCACTGTGTCCACAACTTGGTATACCCACGGGCCTTTATTATCTTCAACTTCCTCGAAGGGTGTAATAGCATTGCAGGAATTGTCCTCCCCATGGACCACGATCTAATGCCGATCCCATTCAAATTTGACCATTTGATGCAGAGTAGACGGCACTGCTTTTGCGGCATGGATCCATGGTCGACCCAATAAAAGGTTGTAAGACACAGCAATATCAAGCACTTGGAACTCCATCTTGAATTCCACAGGTCCTACTGTAAGCTCCAATACAATATCTCCCACTGTATTCTTCCCTCCGACGTCAAATCCTAGTACACACATACTATTCTTATGAATTCTTTCATTGTCGACCTTCAACTTTTCTAGAGTGGATAGAAGGCAAATGTTGGCACTAGATCCATTATCAATTAACACTCGAGTCACCACGGAATCTTCGCACTTCACCATGAGGTAAAGGAATCTGTTATGCTCAGTCCTTTCCAACGACAATTCATCATCGGAGAATGTTACCCTGTTAACCACAAAAATTTTGTTTGCAATCGTCTCAAGATGATTAACAGTAATTTTGTCTGGCACATGTGCTTCATTTAGAATCTTCTTTAATGCCCGGCGATGTTCATCCGAATAGATCAATAAGGACAACAATGAGATTTGCGCTGGGGTTTTTCTTAATTGTTCCATGATTTTATAGTCTTATGCTTTCATATTTTTCAAAAACTCTTCAACTTTCTCTTCAGTAACAACTCTTTTCACTGGTGCCAGATTATCTCTAACTGCTTTAACTTTCCTTAATTCTTCAGGGGCAAAGCACCTCCCTGATCTAGTCAACCCATCCATTTTACATACTTTTTCTTTGACTTCTTTTCCTCTTTACATCACACTCACCCGGTTATAATTCCACAGAACAGCCTTTTCACTAACCACAGGCAACTGAATCGCCGGTTTAATGATAACCAGTTCTGTACGGTGCCTTTTACAACCAATACAGGCTTAACAACTGCTATTGGTATTGTCACTTTAATAGGTTCTGGCATCACTATCATTGCTGGCTCACTGATTGTCTGCTCTGCTGCGACCAAGGCTTTTCCACCAGTCAACTTCTCATCTACTTTACTTTCACTTGCCTTAATCATTATCACCGTTTGTGATGACTTCTTGTATTCTCCCCTCTACACTAACTCAATCATGTGAGCCTCATGATGAGTTGGTAATGGATTCTGCATGATATCAATAAGTTCCTAAATGGAAGTTTGGAGATGCCAACATTTCTCCGTATCATGTCCTAGTGCTCCTGAGTAGTATTCACTATTGATTGAATCGTCCAAGTTCCTCGGGGAAGGGTTTGGTATTTTTGGTTCAATAGGGTTTAATATTCCAAGCTGCCTCAACCTATGGAACAGGCTAGTATAAGATTCTTCTAGCAGAGTGAAAGTCTTTTTCTTTTGCAATCTATCATTCTTGGCAGCGGGGTTTGGTCCGAAACCGGCTCCACCGAGATTTCTGTAGGTTCTGGGAGGTGGGTATGCATTTTGGGTATGATAGGTATTTTGTTCAGTGGGTGCACGCCAAGGTGCCTGAGGTTGATGATAAGTTTGGGTGTGGTGAACAGAGAAGTGAGGAACAGGGGTGGACAGTAATGTTGTGGTGGGCCATATCGTGTATGTGGGTAGGGTTGGTGATATTGACGGGGTTGATGATAATAGGGTGAAGGACCCTTGGACCATGCCCTCGACTCCACCACTACAATTTCTTCCTTCTTTTTCTTATGCAATACCCCTCCAGTGCCAGTCTGGATGGCTTGGGTAGTCGTTTTTATCGCGGAGAAACTCATAATTTTGTTGGACTTCACACCTTCTTCTACCATGCTTCCCATCTTTACAACATCATTGGAAGTTTTCCCCACCGCTGACACTAGATTCCCATAATAAGTGGGTTCCAAAGCTTGTAAAAAATAATCCACCATCTCACCCTCTTTCATAGGAGGATCGACCCTTACGGCTTGTTCCCTTCATCGGAATCCATATTCTCTAAAACTTTCTCGAGGTTTCTTTTCAATCTTTGCCAAAGAAAGACGATCAGGGAAAATCTCCAAATTATACTGAAAGTGCTTTCCAAATGCTTGGGCTAAGTCATCCCATGTGTACCATCGGGTATGATCTTGTCTCATATACCATTCTAAAGCCGATCCGCTGAGACTTTGGCTGAAATACGCCATTAACAATTCATCTTTTCCTCCGGCACCTCTCATCTTACTACAAAATCCTCTCAAATGAGCTACATGATCTCCATGTCCATCATAAAGATCAAACTTCGGTAATTTGAAACCCGTAGGTAGTTGGACTTCTGGAAACAAGCACAGGTCTTTATAAGAAACATTTACTTGTCCTCCTAGACCTTGCATGTTTCGGAACGATTATTCCAAGATTTTTACTTTGCGTATCATCTCCTCCTGCTCAGGATTCTTAGGAGGCTTTTCTTCTTCAGCTGATATATCAATAAGAGGGGTATAAGAGTAGGGCTCATGAGGTTTGAAAGTAGGCTCAATCGGATAGTAGTGGTTTTCTTGAGTGTGGAACAAAGGTTCACTTGAAGATTTATGTAGCATGGCAGGTGGAGGAGCCACGTACACAGGAGCAACTGGTGGTGTAGGTGGTGGGATTTGCTTTGGTGGTGGAGGTGGTGGTGTTTGAGAAGTGGTTGCATAATATGGTGGATAGGTAGGGTAGGCAGGGGAAGAATTTACGGTGGGAGGATCTTGTAATTTAACTAGTGGTGGGACATAGGCAGGATTGACAGGATAAACTTGCAGGGGATGTCCTTTTGCCCAGGCTTGGTACATCTCGGACATTTGTTGTTTCAGTTTGTACATTTCTTATTTTATAGCATTGACATCCACTATTTCTTCCTCCCTGGCCGGGTCAACAATAGTTGCTTCAATCTCTTGGCTAACCATTTTTGACATATCTTTGGAATAGGTATTATATGGATGAGTTGGCAGAATGCCAGCTAGCTAAAACACCTGTCTGAACTTATCAACAACAACATCATTATTAGTGGTTAGGGCATTAACAAACAAAGGACCACATATTTGAAGTATGGATGCACCTAGGCAATTATCGGTTTCTAGTATGAATTTGCGCGACCACATGCATCATCCCGGCTTTATTTATTCTCAACTATAGCTTTTCTTTTATTTTTGCCTTTTCATTGCTTTCTCATGGCTCTTTTATTGCAGATTTTTTTCTTTTTTCTTTTCTTTCTTTTAATTCCCGCTTTATTTTGTTTCTCAAATTGCTATGATTGTGTCCTATGAAAATTTCCTATGTATCGTGATCTTGCTTGAACCAGATAAATGCAAAAATAGCAACTACAAATTTTGGAATTTTCAACTTTATTAATAGCAAACACATCCATTTCAACGAAAGACTCTAAATGATAAACAAGATTGTATACTTCTTAATAACCATTAAAAACGAACTGCTGACTAACTAAAAATGAAAATACTGACTCAGGTAACTGACACAATGAAATACAGACTCATGAATATATTAAAGCTCCTGGTACCCGCGGGACATCGTTCGATCTCGCTGCGGGCCTATATGCAAGTTCCCTTTGAATTCTGTCCAGGTCACTCATTATCTGTTTCACAAATATCATTACTGAGGCAAAAAAGGTAGTCTGAGTCATATTCTCGCACATTTGGCATTTTCTGGTGATGTGGTGAGCAATAGCTATGATTCTTTCTCTGATTATGCCTTTTTTCTGCAGTAACCACCCTATCTGTTCGGCCCTGGCCTCCAGAGTCTGCTGATTTCTCTCCTGAAGTTGTTGTAGATCCATTCCTAATTGTGCTAAGCTGTATAACAGTGTTCCCTTTCAACCTTAAACTCTTTTTCTTGTGTTGCTCATTTTGTTTTTTGCAGTAATGACACTTTTCCTCAATCTGGCCACCTTATTTTCATGTTCCTCTTTTAGGTGTTGAATCATGCAGGCTCGTTCTTTTACGTTTTTAACCAACTATCTTCAAACCTCAGATAGTTCCCTTTCTGCTTTATTGAGGTCAAAACTGTAATCATTTACTTTTTTCCTTAAATTGTCTATAAGCTTTGTATCTTTGACATTCCTAACAGGGGTTTTAGCTCCTATCTTCATTTTCTAGATTTGGGCTCGTAAGGCTTCATTTTCTTTGGCCAATTTCTTTTTCTCGCCCTCATCAGCCGCAACTTGCACACTATTTTCAGACTTAAGATTTTGGACTTGCTTTTCCAGCTCACTTATTTTTGCTGTGTACTCATTTTCTTTGGCTAAACAAGCCCACTGCTCTTGTGATGATTCAGCAAATTCTTGGAGATGAGGCCTATTAGACGGCCTTCCAAATGTAACATCCCTTTTATACCAAGCTTGATAGTCGGGTGATACCTCTCCTTTAGCTCGATCTTGGACACAAGTAATTGCTGCCAAATATTGACATTCACTCCGGACCTGGCAGGCCATCGCTTCAGGAAACTGGCTATCGGGGCCGATTTCGACCACTTGCAAACTAAGATCACCATCCTTGGGTACTATTTGGCATCTCCCAAGCTATCTCAACACTCGATACGGGGTGTAAGGCTTAATGCTTCTAAGCTCGGGCTGCCGGCATATATAGAATTTTATCAACGGGCAACCATCCAAGCGTCAACTCGATTTGGCTAGCAGTGAGGGACCAAAAATATGTTGTCCAACCTGTGAATCCTTCTTGCAATGTGACCCCTTTAATCCTCGTGTGAAACTCTTCTATGCATGTTTTCTCTGGAGACCCCTAGCTCAAGAATTGAGGACGATGACACAGATGCTCGATCATCCACTTTTGTAACAATAGACTGCACCCTTCGAAGAAAGTTTCCCTGACCTTGATGGCTGTAAGAGCACGGAAAATGTCGGCCACTATCATAGGTGCAAGAGTACTTTTGGCTTGGGTAATTAACGTGCTGACAACCCCAGCTAGCTTTATATCAATGTTCCCGTCCTTTCTTAGAAATACCAAAACCCCCAGAAAAACCACCCTAAAAGCGAAACATCGATGCTCTTCCCACTTCTGGCGATTTCCTTTGCTACATATCTTGCTTTCTGGGTTGTTGAACCCCCCGATATGGCCATAGAGATGATATATAAAATTTAGACTACAAAATCCATTTGCTAAATCTGTGCTATGGATGGTTCTGATTATCTTCAAAGAGTCTAGAAATCTGTGCACAGCTATAACTCTTGGGGCAACCAAATACTTATGCCTTAAAGGGACCTCATCTTTCCAATGTAGCTGGCTATTTCTTCTAATGTCGGGGTAAGCTCGAAGTCCGAGAAGTAAAATATGTTATGTGCTGGGTCCCAACATGTAATCAATGCTCTGTTAATATCTCCCCGTGACATAATATCTAGAAAACCAGTGAGCCCTTTCAAATACTTCTTAACTTCATCTTGCCCTTCACTTCCTAAATTATTCCACCACAAATGTAACTCCAAAGTGATCTTATGCAAAAATGGTTCATTTTGAGTCGTGCTTATCCTGCAAATTTATTAAGGTGATTTAATCATTTATTTATGACCTAAAAGAAAAAGATACTATATATTGTTTCAATTCTAATTTCCAAAAATAAAGCCTAGTTTTGCCGATACGGCCTTTTCAGCACTTCGAGGAGAAAATTTTAAAGCTATGTCTGCTAGTCATTGGGAAATGACTTAGGGTGGCTGTTTTTGCACGAACACCGGTATCACCTAATTTATTTATGACAAAAAATAAAAATTGACATTCTTTTGCTATTTTTGCAAAAAAAAAGGTGGTTGAACCCGATGAGGGTTTCCTACGTATCTCACACCAGGTGACAATCAAACCAGCGTAGTTCGGGAAAATTAACGAACTATTTTAAAACAAGACTTTTCATTTTTTATTTTTGGCATTTCAAAAACAAATAAAAAAACAATACCATTTTTTTCTTTCATTTTCATTTTTCATGGTAAGACAAACTATTTTCCTTTTCTATATTTTGAAAACAAGACAAAATAATGACTTTTTTTCCTTTTTCATTTTCAACAAACAATAAAACAACCTATTTTTCCCAAACTAAAATAAAGATTTTTTTTTCTATTTTTCCTTTGCTTTTAGTAAAACAAACTATTAAAAGCAAAACATTTCCATTGTTTCATTTTTCGAAATTTCGGCTGAGTTTCGACAGTATTTGGGCAACAGTTTTTTCTAGACAATTAATTCTTTACATTTCTATTTCTCTCTTTTTTTCTCTTTTTCTCAATTTCGCAAAATTCTCGATATTCAAAAGTCGGTCAGCATGCAGGCCCGAAACGAATAAATGCAACACGTAAAATGCATCATGGTGGTCGTTTCACATCCGGTTACCTGTCCTAGACGAACCCGACCCCTGTGTTGAGTCCCCTAAGTCATATGCACATGATGCAAATTAGCGCTCTTACTAGGGATCCGACATGATGTCAAGTTATTCTAGGTTCAAAACCCGTGTATGTGTTCTAGATTGTGTACCCGAGCGGACAACTAGAGTCGAGGAGGGGGCTACGTACCGGGAACCAAAAGGCCATCCGGCTTAGTAACTTGTCTGGCCTCTTTCTTATTTCATGGTATTGACACTAGTAGAATAGGGAGTCTCCACCAGTAAGCACATCCCCGGAGGTGAGAAGAGAAGGGTTTCGGCACAGTTTATATACAGTTCAGATAATATCAAAGCAGTAAACATTTAGCACATTAAGCATGAAACATGTAGGAAAATAAGATATAACCAAATACAACAAGTTATCTAAGCTTGAATTCTAAACTTTGAACAAAATGTTCTGGGTTCTTTTCCCCAGCAGAGTCGCCAGAGCTGTCACACCTCCTTTTTCGCTTACTACACCAGGTGAAGGGCATAAAGGACTTTTTCCAATTAAAGGACAATCGAAACGAGATTTTTTTATTAAGAGATTCAGAGTCGCCACTTGGGAGATTTTTGGTGTCCCAAGTCACCGGTTAAATTCCGAATTGAGGAAATTATTGACTCTATTAACAGTATGCAATCCAGAAATCCGAGTAAGAAATTCTGTTAACTCGGGAGAAGGTGTTAGGCATTCCCGGGTTCCGTGATTCTAGCACGGTCGCTCAACTGTTGTATTTGATTTTATCTGATTTCAAAACATATTCTATTCTATGTGCCTTTATTAATAGTCCGCTTTTATTATTTTTTATAATAAGAATTGCAACGTCGTGAAAATATGTTTCGAACCACGTCGCACCAGTGCACCCGTGATTATCAACATATTTTGACTTCGTTGAGATTTGGATTTGGGTCACATAAATGTGCACCCGTATTTAGGAAGGTAATTTCGTTAACATACGTGCCTGAAGCAACTACGCATTTATTATATTTGGGAAAGACCGTAAAATTTACTAAATGGTCCTCCCGAGATCTAAGTATATTTTTAGCAATTATTGAGGGTCCTGCATTTTATGTGTTTATTTGGCGAGGCTCTCTCATTTTTATTTTAAAGAGCAAGCCCAAGAACGACTATATTTTCTATTTTTGTTTTTCTTTCTAAAATAAAAGAAGAGGTCCTAATTAATTACATTAGAACTCGAGCTTCGAGTTCAAGTCCGGGTCTAAACAAAAGGGAGCACCTTTTAGCTTGAACCCGCCACATAACTCAAAAACCCAATTTCATATTTAAATTGATAGCATGAACCTTAAAGCATCATCTAGGCCCAACGTGAATGAGATATAGGCCCACAAAGTTGTGCCTTGAACACACATTGATTTATTCTACCGTGCGCACATGGCAAATTAGTAGTCGAATCCCCATGGGCACATAAAACCCAGTTCTCATGACCTCCTAGTTATTGTATTAAATAGCTTATTTTCAGATGCTAATTTCAAACAATTTAAAGAGCTAAACCAAATCATGAATAGACTAAACCAATACTTAACTAAATTGGCTTGCTGGAATGAACACGCAAAGCAAAACTTTTTTTTTAATTTTTTTTAATTTATAATTGTGTGAAGTCAAAATACTGGATTCAAATGCTCTTTCGTAGTAACAACTCGATTGATGATTCACTGATTAATGATAAATCTCAAAGCAGTCCAACTAACTCAAAAAAAAAACACAATCCAATTAACTCAGGAATTTTAAGATGTTCCCCGATAATTCCACTATTATTGAACATGAGGCACCTGAACTTCTCACGTAAATCAAGTAATACTACTTAGTTTGCATTTTTGTTTTTAACTACTTGAAATTCAACTCTATTACACTAATACTGCCAAATTTAAATGAATCATTAAGATCTACACTCATATAATACAACTCGTATAACTCAATACAACAAGTAAATCTATTACAGATAAAATCTAACTGAAGTATAATAGAGGTAAATCAGGAAAGAAGAATTGTAGCAGCAACATTGGATACAATTCATTTCATAATTCCACCTTAAAACTACATCAACTTGAGATTCAATAGTGTACCTGGAGGAATGAAATAGAAGAGGAAAGGGATATACAACAGTGATTAATTGCAGCAACAACAAATTCACACTCAAAAAACTCAAAATTACTTCAGGAATAGCCCATGAATGAACTTAGAAACTCAACAGCAACCGATTGATAAAAAACAAGCTCATTAGACCTCAAGTTATTCAAAATTTAACTAGGAAGCTGAATGAAGTCTCAATGTAACAGTACTTTTGATTTTTCTGCTAGTTTTCTATATATATATTTTGGTTTTCCTTTTGAAGAAAGTTAACATCTAAGAAGTTCAGATCTGAATTTTAAATTTTAGATTCTGGAGAGATTGAGGGGATTTTTGGGAGGAAAATTCGGGTTCCAAAACCTGTTATTCAAGGCATAGTGATGTCTTTTTAGAGGCACAAACTAGTGTAGAAGGTTCTAGAAGACACTCACACTTTTTCCCTTTTCTAATTTTCAAATTTCTTTTATTCAACACTTTATTTTTAACTTATTATTCAAGTTACTTCAATTCAAATGCAGAAACTTACACTAAGATCCTATTTGGAATGTTCTGGAAAGTTCTACCTTCATCTACCCTATTCCTATGCCATTGTGAATGCCTATAGTACCCTTACTTGCATTCTATAACTATAAATTTGGCAAAACATGCCATTTTTGATACCTAAAATACCCCTGACGAACCCTTAGAATTATTGACCCCAGCTAACTAAACAAACCTCCTACCTTGGTCAAAACTAACTAGAGTCAGCTACATCCAAACAAACTACTTTTAACACTATTTTAATTAACACTAATTAATACTAGTATTGAGCTAATAAACAACTAAGTACTGAAATGAATCTCAAACAATTCCAAGCAAAACAAATAGACATAAGAATTCAATTTATTTACCTAAGTCAATTAAACAAAACAATTTATTAAAACCTAAATCGAACTAATACCTAAAATTATAATAGAACATATAGTAAAGAATCAGAAACTAAAACACTGAAACATGTATCAAGGTAGATTCAAAATAGGTTTAAACAATCAAACAAAATGAAACTAAAAGCTAAAACAAATACCGAACAAAAATCAAAACCAAATCGAACGAAACTTACTGATTTTTGGCCTTCGACTTGGTTAATCTTGAATTTAATTTCCAATTATTGTTATATATCTATTTTGTCCAAAATAGACATATAACAATAATTGGAAACAAACAGCACACTTGAAATAAATTGACGACCTTGAACCCTAGATTTGAAATTTGGGGCGGCGTTGTGAGATTTGAGGAAAAATAACCCCATATTTGTGGAGAGGAGGATGAGGAGGCTATCTGGTGAAAGTTTGGAGTCATTTGGGTGAATTTGTGATTTGACCGAATTTTAGATTTGAGTTTTGAGAAGATAGGCTGAGATTTGAAAGAAACAGGCCACGAATATGGAAAGGGGAGGTGAAGGAGAACCAGTGTTGTAATTTTGGGCTTATTTGGAGCTCCGCCACCGCCGGCGATGTGGTGGAGTCTGGCGGAGAATGGCAGAGGGAAGGCCGACGTTACAAGCGAGGGAGACTGGGGTACGAGGAAGGAGACCAAGTGTCCAAGGTTTATGAAAATTTTCAGACATTATTATTAAAATCTGAGTTTGATCAAAGGTTGTTGGATTAATTAACATGAAGAGCTATGATTTAACGATGTCAAAACGATGTCATTTTCAGTTCAGGGTCTTGGACCGGGTGGGGTTATTTGGGGACTGGGCTGGATCCACATGACTTTGTTTTTTGGGCTATGGAAATTATTAAAGAGCCCAATTGGTTTTGTATTGGACACCCTTTTGTTTTATTGTATTTTATTGACTTTGCTCTTGTATTTCATTTTATGAATTTTATAAAAATAAAACTTTTAAACTAATCTAATTAATAGCCTAAAATTACTTTTAAAACTATTTTGTAATAATTTTCAATTAAAACAATAAAATGAACTATTTTTGATTTTTCTTTAGATTGTTCTAAAATGAATTAATACCTACTTCATACTAAAATGTGAAATTAAATTCCTTATGCAAATGCATATTTCATATTTTTCAATATCAACTATTATGCAACCAATTAACACAAAAATGCAACAATTATTAGAAAATGACACCAAAATACACAAAAATTGTAAAAATAAAGAAAAATCACTTCGTTTGAATTTTTAGGAATAATTTGCTTAGGGCAAAAATCACGTGCTCACATCCATTACATGATACACAAGGAGATTGAGTTTTATGTGGATGATGCGATCGTAAAGTCGAAGTAGCAAGCTGACCACATCGGAGATTTGAGGAAATTTTTCTAGTGGCTTCGCAGGTACAATCTTAAGCTTAACCCCGCCAAGTGCGCATTTGGTGTTCCATTCGGAAAACTGTTGGGATTCATAGTCATCCGTCGAGGCATTGAGTTGGACCTGTTGAAGATCAAATCTATCCAAGAATTGCCACCTCCAAGGAACAAGAATGAGGTATTGAGCCTGTTAGGAAGGCTAAACTACATCAGCAGGTTTATTGCTCAGCTCACAACAACTTGTGAGCTTATTTTCAAGTTGCTAAAGAAGGATGCTGCGGTCAAGTGGGCTGATGAGTGTCAAGAAACATTTGATAAGATAAAGGGGTACTTGTCAAACCTACCTGTTTTGGTCCCACAGTAACTAGGGAGACCTTTTATTATTTACTTGAAAGTCTTGGATAATTTATTTGGTTGTGTGATGGGTCAGCATGACATCACTGGCGGGAAGGAGCAAGCCATCTACTATCTCATCAAGAAGTTCACATCTTATGAGGTTAAATACACTCACCTTGAAAGGACATGTTGCACCCTAACTTGGGTAGCACATAAGTTGAAGCATTATTTGTCATCCTACACTACTTACCTCATTTCTTGATTGGATCCGTTAAAACATATCTTCCAAAAGCCTATGACCACAGGGAGACTTGCAAAATGGCAAATTTTCTTGCGGGGTTTGACATTATCTCTGTGACTTGGACTGCGATGAAAGCCCAAGCATTGGCTGATCATTTGTCCAAGAACTCGGTCGATGAAGAATATGAACCGTTGAGAACTTATTTTCCCTATAAAGAGGTGATGCATATTGACCACCTGTAGTATACTGAAAAACAAGGTTGGAAAATTTTCTTTGATGGGGCTGCTAACATGAAAGGAGTCAGAATAGGGGTTGTGCTTATTTCTGAAACAGGGCATCACTACCATATTACGTCTCAACTTCATTTATATTGTACCAACAACATGGCTGAGTACAAGGCATGCATTTTGACTTTGAGGTTAGCTGTAGACATGGGTGTACAGGAAGTCTTGATCTTGGGAGACTCGGACCTTCTGGTGCACAAGATTCAAGGAGAATGGGAAACACGAGATTTAAAGCTCATACCGTACCAAAAATGCTTGCATGATCTTTTTCAACGGTTTCGATTAGTAGAGTTTTAGCATATTCTAAGGATCCATAATGAGGTTCCCGATACTTTAGCTACCTTGGCGTCAATGTTGCACTATTTGGACAAAGCTTATGTCGACCCTCTACATATTGAAGTCCACGATCAGCATGCTTACTGTAACATGGTGGAAGAAGAACTTGATAGTGACCCGTGGTTCCACGACACCAGGGAGAACATCAAAATGGGGGTATATTCGGTGCAAGCAACGGGAGATCAAAAGAGAAAAATTCGATGGTTGGCAAGTGGATTTTTCTTTAGTGAAGGGGTTTTGTATAAAAGAACTCCAGATCTTGGACTGTTAAGATGCATAGATGCCAGATAGGCCACGACTACCATGACCAAAGTGCATTCCAGAGTTTGTAGACCGAATATGAGTGGGTATGTTCTGGCAAAACACATCCTCCGAGCGGGTTATCATTGGCTCACCATGCAGCGAGATTGTAATAGTTTTATGCGCAAGTGTCATCAATGCCAAGTACACAGAGATTTGATTCATTCTCCGCTATCTGAATTGCACACAATGTCAGCACTATGGCCCTTCGATGCTTGGGGCATGGATGTCATTTGACTAATTGAGCCGGCAACATCCAATGGGCACAAGTTCATTCTGGTCGCCATTGATTATTTCACCAAGTGGGTTAAAGTTAAAACTTTCAAGTCTGTGACCAAGAAAGCAGTGGTCGATTTTGTTCACTCAAATATCATTTGTCTGTTTGTGATCCCAAAGGTGATCATCACAGATAATGGTGCTAATCTCAACAGCCATTTGATGAAAGAGGTAGTAATCCTAATGTAGTCGGATTTGGTCAGATTACGCATCACAAATCCACTTCATATCGCCCCAAGGCAAATGGAGCATTTGAGGCAGCCAACAAGAACATAAAGAAGATACTTCAGAAAATGGTGGAAGGTTCCAGGCAATGGCATAAAACGTTTCCCTTTGCCTTGTTGGGTTATCGCACTAGTGTTCGCACTTTAGTAGGTGTAACTTCTTATTTGTTGGTATATGGCACTGAAGTAGTGATACTCGCAGAAGTTGAAATACCATCCCTTCGGATTGTTGCTGAGGCCAAAATTGATGATGATGAGTGGGTCAAAACCCGTTTGGAGCAGCTGAGTTTGATTGACGAGAAAACATTTGCCAGCAGTGTGGCATGGTCAGTTGTATCAAAAGAGAATGGCAAGAGCGAACAACAAGAAGGTGCGTCCCTAGAAGTTTGAAGTGGGTCAGTAAGTATTGAAATGCATCCTTCCACACCAGGCCGAAGCAAAAGGCAAGCTCGCCCCAAATTGGTGGGGGCCGTTCATTGTAACAAGAGTGTTGTCCTATGGTGCTTTGTATTTGACGGATATAGAAGGAAAATGTGTAGACATGGCTATCAACTCCCATGCAGTCAAGAGATATTATGTATGATTTCTTTTCGTTTAAATTTTGTTTGTTTGTACTTGGAATGTTTTGAGGATTGAAATGATGAAGGCATTTTGTTCGTCTATCTAACCACTTTATCCTTTGTTATCCCTTTGAGCCTTATATGTTTCCTTTATACCCCTCTTTTAGAATAAGTAGAGAAATTTAATAAAGAAGAAAAGAAGAAAAGAGAAGAGAAAAGAAAAAGGGAAGAATGGAAAAGAATGAAACGAAAGAAAAGAGAGAAAAAGAAAAAAAAGAGGAAAGAAAGAAAAAGATAAAAAAAAAGAAACAGAAACACAAAAAGGGAAAGAAAAGAAAAGAAAAAGAGAAGTAACACCTAGAAAGAAATTCCTATGTCATGAACCAAAGCAATTCCTATGTCATGAACTACATTTGACCTAATTCCTTTTAAGGATATGCAGGCAGCCTCACGATTTGGTCCCATCAAAATAAAAATTCAAAATTCCCCAAGAAAAGAAATTGGGGCAGAATTTGTGGTTGTTGTAAGAACTCTGATCCTAAAAGTTGTAATTTTAAACCCATTTCAATTGTTTTGAGACTTTTTGATATACTTTCTTTCTAACCCTGACCAAAGCCCACATTATGGTCCAAAGGAAGACCTTCAGACCTTCCGATCAGTCTTCAAGAGATGCCAAGTCAAACAAGTAAAAGTGATTCATATCAGGAGCAACACTCTGGTTTAAGAAAGAAAATAAAAAAATGAGACAGTTTTGTTGGTGAAAACCCTCATGGGCATCGTAAGGTGATGAAAGCTGAGAGAAATAAAAAATGAGAGAGTATTATTGGTGAAAACTCTCATGGGCACCATAAGGCGACTGTGAATTGAGAGATGAACATATGAGAGAGGTTTGTTGGTGAAAACCCTTCAGAGCACTGCAAGCCGAACACGGTCCGTGACTTGGCAAAAAGAATTGGGTTATGGAGATCATAGGGCACAAAGTATGACAACTGAAATTCGATAGGTTGGATAGACTGGGCTGATTAATCCGAAATACATTTCATGATCATTGGTACCAGCTGCTCCACTTAGATAAATCTCTTTTTTTTCCCTTTCAAACAGTCATCCAGTTTTGGATTTTTCTTCCTTATTTCTAACTCTCAATGTCATTGAATTTCATTTCTTTTGGGTTTATTTCTATAAGATGTTTCCAATGTCCATTTTGTTTAATCAAATAAGAAAGGATATCAAAGCTCACTACCAACTTCCAAAATTGCACAAAGCACAGTGTGACCAGAACATGCCAGAGATAGTATGATGTAAAATGGGATACAAAGTGTCAATAAAAGTTCCATCGGTGGAGTAGTTTAGTAATTTCGTAGGATATACAGAGGTTCAGATAGAAGGGTCAAAAATGTAAAAGAACGATTTAGGTATAGAGCACTCGGGTCATCCAGGGTCCTACGGTTGAGGATCAGTCAGGAAGTCAAATAATTGTTGGCCAGTTCAAGGCAGCCAGTCAAAGCAAAGCACAGCAAGGGAAGATCCACCTTCAGCAAGAATGCCACAAACTAACCACCACATTTTTAAACTGACAAGATTTTTCTTTGATTTGAAACAGGGGCAGAAAATTTTGTTTGTTTTGGAGAAATCTTCCATAAGGAAAAGCAAGCACCAAACAGGTTTGACTGTAAATTCTCAGGACCCTCTTGGATAATGGGACCTACTTTAAAATTCAAAACATTCATGAGTAACAAGATCGTGCATAAGTCTTACCCTAAATAAATATAAGTTGGCTTTGAAGTTTTCATTCTTAGGATAGGATTCAATTTGAAATTTTCAGGACCCTCATCAATAATGGGACCTAGCTTTAAGACTTCCATTAGATAACAAGATTTAGCATAAGTTCTGTTGTAGGGAAGTATAATACAGCCTTAAAGTTGTCACTCTTAAGATAACACTTGATTCTGATTTTCAAGACCTTCCTGGATAATGGGATGTAGTTTTAAGACTTTCTTAGATAACAAGATTCAGCAGAAGCCATACCTTTAGAAGATATAATTTAGCTTTAAAACTGTCATTGGATCTAGCTTGTAAATTCTTATAGATATTTGGTAACATGATTCAATTAACACTCACTGATATGCCCAACTACCGAACTGGGGCAGGATTTTTTTTGTTGTGGTTATTTTGTTATAATCGGACATCCACCTAGAAAGAAAGGGAGAACAACACGAGTTTGAAGGATAGAAAATAGTTTAGGTTTAAGCAATCAGACACTCACTTAGGCAAGCAAGGAAAGATAGTTCAAAGGAAAATTAGTCGCAAGAGAAAGTAGTTCAAGTTCAGCGATTAGTAGCCCACCTAGAGAACAAAGGGAAAACAAATCAAAATTCAAAGGAAAAGTAGTTCAACCATCGGTAGTTAGGAGACCACTTGAAAAACAAAGGGAAAGCAACAAGGTTCAAAGAAGTTCAGCAATCAGGTGCCCACCTGAAGAAAAAAGGGAAGCAGCAAGGTTCAAAGGAGTTCAACAATCAGGAGCCCACCTGAAGAAAAAAGGGAAGTAGCAAGGTTCAAAGGAGTTCAACAATTAGGAGCCCACCTGGAGAACAAAGGGAAGCAACAAGGTTCAAAGGAGTTCATAAATCAGGAGCCCACCTGGAGAACATAGGGAAAACACCAAGGTTCAAAAGTGTTCAGCAATCAGGAGCCCACCTGAAGAACAAAGGGAAGCAGCAAGGTTCAAAGGAGTTCAGCAATCAGGACCCCACCTGAAGAGCAAAGGGAAAGTAGCAAGGTTCAAAGGAGTCCAGTAATCAGGAGCCCACTTGAAGAACAAGGGAAAGCAGTTCAAGTTTCAAGGAAAAGCAGCTCAAATGTTTGTAATCAGAAGCTCACCTGAAGAACGAAGGGAAGCAGCAATGTTCAAAGGAGGACAAACAATAGGAGCCACTTGGAGAATAAAGGGAAACAACAATATTCAAAGCGAATTCGACAATTAGGATTCCACCTATAGAACAAAGAGAGAACAAGGCAAGTTTCGGTGGAATGGAATGTAATTCAAATGTTGGAAATCAGGAGCCTACCTAGAGAACAAAGGGAAGGTAACAGTGGTCAAATGAAGACGGTTCAAGTTCAGCAATCAGGCGACCATGTTGAGAAAAAGAAAAGCATCTTAGATTACAATTCAAGTCAGCAATAATGGCATTTCACCTAGAGAGTACGAGTCAACAGAGCAACAGGAACTGCAAGATCAAGTTTGAAGATATAGATATAATTCTTGTAATGCATAGATCATAGTTTAGTCTAGCTTCTTCAATTGTTATTTTCGTGTAATAATGGGTTCAAAAAACAGTAGCAGTAGTAGCAACAGTGAAATGACAGCTTCCTGATAGTCCCAGCTACCGAAATTTTCCGAACTACATTGACCTAATTCCTTTATAGTCAAGGATATGTAGGCAACCTCGAAAAGTGGGTGCACTCAAATCTTTCAAAAAATACTTCCCACGGAATAAATCGCTCGTATTCGCTCACTTTATCTTTGCACGAAAACTCTTCGTATTTCTGAGTAAAGAGGGGCAGTTGTGAGCACGTGATTTTTGCCTTATATGAATTACTCCTACAGAATCCCAAAGAAATAGATTTTTCTTTTAATTATTTTCCATTTTGGGAATTTTTGTGGAGTTTTCTTAACAATTTTTGCATTTTTCTGTGCATGTTTAATTTTATTTAATTCATGAAAATACAAAAAACTGAAGTTTAAGAATGTGGCTGTTTTTGAACCCTTATTACTTTCTGGTACTTTGGGGGTCATAAAAAGGAGGTGTGACAGCTCTAGCGACTCTGCTGGGGATAAAAACCCAGAATCTCTGGTTTAGGGTTCAAGAATTCGAGCATAGAATAATTGTTATATTTGTTTTTATTTATTATCTGGTTTTATTACATGTTTGGGCCTAATGTACTAAATATTGCTTTTTACCGCTTTGATATTGTTTGGACTGTATATAAATTGTTACGAAACCCTCCTCTCTCTAAGTCTTTTAAATCATCTGGGAAGTGTGCACTTCTTGTGACTTCTTTTCTGTTAGAGTCATATTCTAATTTTAGAACGAGGTTCGGACAAGTTGTAAAACCGGTGAAGCTTCTGTATTGCCGGTATGCTTGCCCCTCTCAGCTCGAGCTGTCCGCTAGAGTAAGCCAGGTCTAGAACAAATAAATCCATATTTTTAAACCTAGAATAACATAGCCTCATGCCGGATCCGTAGTAGGAACGTTTGTTGCATTACGTGCATTTTACTTAAGGGACTCAACACAGGGATTGGGTCTATCTAGGAAAGGTGCACCTACAATAACAAATCATCTTGATGCATCATATGTGCTGCATGTTGCATTTCTTCAAGGGTAAAAAGGTTATTTGGCGGACCAATGATAATTCAGGGTGAATGAAAAAAGAGTTTGCACTTTCCTCGTCATTTTTTAAAAAAGGGGAAAAAAGAAAATCCAAAAAGAGTTTACATGCTTCATCATTTTCAAGGAAAAGAAAAAACAAATATATTTTCTCTAAATTAGTTATTTTTTTAATTTTTCATCCGTATCCAATGTGCTCGAACTACGCGTGCTTGATTCTCAACTTTCGAGGCGTGATATGTAGGCAACACACATGCGTCCGGTCTTCCAAGTAAATCTTAGGTTCTTGGTTTTGCGGGGTCTTAGTCAAATTCTGCATTTCTAGCCACCTTTTGGCCAAATAAGCTATTTTACAAAAATAACCTCAATCATGTCATGCATGTGTCCAACATGAAGGGTTATTGTCTCACATAGTGTTCTAGGTCTTTAACTTATTTGGTTTTAATTTTTTCATAAAAGTGAGGATTTACTTATCGGAGTTTGAGCATGACAAAACCTCAGGACCATCTAGTCTGGATCGCTCATTCAGGAGTGGATTAAAAGAAGTTTTTCTTTTCATTTCTTCTTTTATGTTTTGAGTGTCTTTTTCTTTTTATATCGTCCTTTACCTTCTAGTTTTGTATAGTAATGTCGAGTTTTTTAATTGTTAGTATACTTTCTATTTTGCATTTGAAAAAAGTGTGTTATAAATTAAAAATCCAAAAAACAGAGAAGGAATTTTACATTTTTATATTTCCGTTAGAAGTCTTCTATTGAATACTAATTCTAGGAATTAAAAAACAAATCATTTGAGGTGGTTTTCCTTTAGGCAATTAATATCTAGAACTAAAAATAAATTTTTTTGTTTATACTACCTTTTAGTACAATAAGACTAAAAATTCAAAAAAAAAAAAGAGAATTTTCTTTTAGTACCTCTTTTAAAGTTTTCTTTAAAATATTAAATTCAAAAAAAGATTTAATTTTGAGGTTCTTCTTTGGGAAATTGATGAAAAATGACTTAATTTTTTTTTTTTATTTTCACTAAAACTTTAGGATATTGTACATAGAAGAAGAAATAAAAACTTTTGTTTATCTTTAAAGTTTCTTCCTTAGGTAATCAAAAACTAAAATTCAAAAACATTTTTTTATATTTTTCATTTCTTGTTTCGAAATCTTTTTTCAGGGATATCAAATGAAAATTCAAAATATTTTTTCTTTGGTTTATTCTTTAGATTTTCTTCCTAAAAAAATCAAAAAATATTTTTCTCTTCTAGGGTTTTTGCCTTAATAATTTCCCATAAAGTATTTGTTTCAAAAAGAAAAAGAAAAGGAAAAAATATATGCTTGTTTAAGCTTGAGTTTAGAATATGATATGGAACATTAAGTCATTCTTTTATTTCTCTTTTCTCATCAAAGTAGTCATTTAGGTAAAAAAAGAAAAAAAAAGGAAAGAGAAAAAGAGAACGTCAGTTTGTTTACTTTATTTTCGTTCTTCCCGAACGACGCGAAGATCTGATTCATGTGGCGTCATGATACGTAGGAAACCTACATAGGGTTCGATCGAATCATTTTTTTTAATTTTCATTAAAAAAAAGGGGAAAAGAAAAGAAAGAAAAAAAAGTGGTGAAGTCATGGCATGTGAAAAACGAGAGGAAAGAAAAGACTGATAATTAGAAGGAAATTAGCAAGGCAAGAAGTGTCAGAAAAGAAAGAAAAGTGAAATGAACAAAATTAGGATGATGCCAAGTGACCTTGTGACCCTCGAAATCATTCTAGAACCGTTAATTATTGCTAGGTGCATTGCACGCAATGTGAAATGTTTAGCTGTTAAATGCCCTAATGCTAACAGGATGTACTCATTTTATTTATTTTGTTATCTTCATTGAGTAGCAGGGTGGTTGGTTTGTGGTTCTTAAGGTAAATCATCCATATAACACAAGGTCAAAGAGCAAGGTAGTCATGGTTGGCAAAATGTTGAACACGGGTGTTACTGATCTGTCTAAGGAGATGGCTCAGTCAGAATCTGAGTTGAAAGAAGAGGTCTTAAGGTAGAAAGGATAGATGACCGAAACGTGCCAAGACTGGATTAGTGGGCGTCCTCCAACGTTAGTTCCCACTAACTACACTGAAAGCCTTGTCACCATTCTGCCACTGTCACAGGTCCAGGATATCTCCCCTCAACCTTTTCACACCCCACCCCAGAACTACCTCATATCCCGCTCTTTTGGCCACTCATGCTCTTATATTTCCTCCTCCAGCTATTTTTCCTCGATCCTCTAATGAGACTGTGTTCAAACTCCTCAATGCCCAACACTATGCTCTAGAACCAACTTCCAAAGTATCAGATCCATATTCTCACGCTCCTCATTTTGAGCCTCCCGGTGAAATTGAAAAGCCTGCTAAGACTGTGGAGCAAGATGAGATATCCAGGAAGGTGAAAATCTTAGAGAAGTCTTTAAGAAACATGCGAGAGAGAGGGAGCCAGATGAGCCTGTCTTACAAAGACTTGTGCTTGTTTCCTGATATCCAACTGTCTGCTGGGTTTAAGATGCCAAAGTTTGATTTGTATGGCTGACGTGGAGATCCCATGTCCCATCTGAGGGATTATTGCACCAAAATGATAAGTGTTGGAGGGAAAGATGATTTTTTGATGGTGTGTTTCAGAAAGAGCTTGACTGGGGCAGTTTTGGAATGGAATTTTTGTCAAATGTCGGTAAGTAGCGTACATGGGATGACATGTCTCAAGATTTTCTGTGACACTTTCAGTACAGTATAGATATTGTCCCAGACCACTCCTCCCTATCTCAGATGGAAAAGAAACACAAGAAAGGTTTTAGGGAGTTTTTGTTCAGATGGAACGAACAAAATGCTCGGGACAGTCCTCCCATTGATAAACATGATGTTGTTGAGCCCTGCTAATGACAGGATCCAGTGGGATTCCCCCTCTTCGCTTTCAGCCTCAATATCAACCCCATGGATATCCTCATGCTCCAAATATTTTTCCATAAAATCCCTAAAGTCATACCTCACCTTCCCAATACCCTATCCACAATGCATCGACATATGCTCCACACCTACGAGACCTGTGATATCCAACATTTTTTTTGCAAATATCTTACATGCCTCCTCAAGCATATCAACCACCTACCCACAAAAGGTTTCAACCGAGGCCAAAGTACAAAATGAGACGGTAGCATCAAAGGAAAAAGTCTTTCACTCCTATTGGAGAATCATATGCCAATCTATTCCAAACGCTAAGGCAAATGGACATATTGAAGCCGATTCAAATAAAAATGCCAAACTCTCTTCCTAAGAATTTTGATTTTTCTCAAAGGTGTGAATATTGATCTAATGCCCCCGGGCATGACATAGAAAATTGGTAGCATCTGAAAGGAGTAGTCCAGAAGCTTATTGATGCATGCGACATTACTGTGCAAAATCCAAATGCAGCAAATACTAGCCAAAGTTCATTGCATGTTCATAATGAGACATATATGGTGGACATGATTTGTGTGGAAAAGGAATATGAGAACTGTTCTGATATCATCGAAGGGCCACTTACCACAAAGCTTTCAACGCTATCACTCTTGGTTCCGGAAGTTGATCCTAAGAACGAGCCGGCCAAAGGGACCCATAAGCAATTTACTAAGGACAATACGATGAAGATTTTAAAGGTTCTAGTAATGTTGATGGATGTCAAGCTTGGTAATTGGAAATACGCTCCTTTCTTGGCTAGCCAGGGAGGAGTCTTGCTGGTTCATTTTGTTGTCATTTCTATTGTCCGGGTTATTTAAGGGTTGTAATTCAGATATTATCTTGTGACTCAAACCATTCTACCCTTTTTTTTTTGACTAGTTCCTTTAGTCGTAGTAACTCATTTAGAGATATCTAGGTTTGTTCCAAGGTTGTACCACAATTTATTTTGCTTGTTTTGTTGTTCAAACCCTTTCACCATCTGTATAATGAAATTTCCTATTTTTTGTTATTTCTGGCCTTTTTTTTGGTTTAGTTCTCCTTTCCTTTTATAGTTTTTCTTCTCATGTTGACTCTAGTGACATGACATGCCCGCATAATTGTAGGCATGGTTTTAAAGTTAGTTTAATCATGAAGAAATAAAATAATTTTGAAGATGATAGGGACATTTGAGGGAAATCAATACAGATTTGGACATTTTTGAGATCATTTGAAGACCGAACCATGTGAAACTGGGGCAGATAATTTGGGAAGTCAATAAAGTGACAAGAATTCATTAAAGAAGAGTGCATCCCGAATGATTTGAAGCAAGAAACTTTGAGTTCTAATGCATCTATAGTTACAAAATAAAGGAAGTTTTCTCCGAATTGACAGAAGATATCCATTGTGAAAAGGGAATCACCCAACGATGGTTCTGTACTTGAATAGGTGCTAAAGAAAGTGGAAGAAATATTGGTAATATCAATGCTGAACCTACAAAAGAAATATTGCGCATTATCTTTAATTTTTATTTCAAGTTGCATGTGTTGTACATGATATTTTCAGGGATTGGGAGGCCCTCTTTCAGCTACCCAAACACTTATACCATTCGATACCCTTTTGAGCCTATGTCTAATTTCTTTGACCTCCCCTCTTTTAGAATCAAATTATAGTCACACAAAAAAAAAGTTAATGTCCCCATAGGTTTATTTTAGAAAGCTCAATCCAAAAGGAAATTTTTTAAAAAAAAAAAAAGAAGAGAAAAATAGAGATAAAAAAAAGAGAAGAAGGGGAAAAAGAGAAAAAGGAAAAAAAAGAAAAAAAAGGAAAAAGAAAGAAAAGAAAATAAAAAGAAAAATAACAACAACAAAATATATCTTCGTGAACTATGTTTGACCAGATTCTTGTCACCACAAGATACGTAGATATCCTTACGGTTCGGTCATACCAAATAAAATATTTCATAATCCCACGAAGTCGAGAGTGGGAAATTCCCCCCCCCCCCAAAAAAAGAGGGAAAAATAGATTCAAATTCCCATGTTTTACAAATTAGGGAAAAGTTTTTTAAAATGGATTCCAAAGTTATAAATAAATTAACCATGTTATCTTAGTTATTTTGAGCCTTTATGATACCCTTTTTTTATAACTCTATCCAAAAGCCACATTGCGGTCCAACAAAGACCTCCCCATATAATCTTTAAGAGTGCCGAGTTAGACATACCAAGAGCATACGATGTGTTTTATATGGTCAAGGCCTTGCCATGTACAGAGTCAAAAGAAATAAAAAGAATAAAAATACAAAATAAGAGTCTTATCGGTGAAAATCTTCACAGGCACCGTAAGGCGACGATAAGTTGAGAGATAGAACAAAATGAGAGAGGCTTGATGATGAAAACCCTTGCGGCAATACAAATCGAATAAGGATTGTGAGTCTGGTTGGATAATCGGTGCATTGAAGCCCAGTTTAACGGTTTAGGGGTATAACAAGAGTTGAACATCACACTTGCTTGACAGGTTAGGCCACTTTGTCTAAAGTTACATGTCACGATCATTAGAATTGGTATCCACATTTGATAAGTTTCTACTTTGTAGTTTTTTTGTTAGAAATTATCTCTTTCCATTGTCCTTTACTTTGTTCCTTTTGTCTTGTCTACTTCCTCTTCACGAGACTGTTTGGTCAGAACAAGTGAGAAATGACTTCAAAATTTGCTACCAACTTTCCAATTGCACAAAGCAAACTTTGGCTAGCATATCAATGTAGCATAAATTAGGAAATAAAAACGTCACACTGAGTTGGTAATAATAAACATGCTTTGGGATTCATTTGAAATGCAAAGGTTTGGTAGATGACAATTCATGAACAATGCAACAGATAGAGGATGTTGGGTCTGAACGAATCCAAGACCAATAAGACTCTCTCATTTTGGTTGCATCGGATTAAATAGTTGTATCCTCCAATTTGAACATCTTTATTGATTGATTGGAAGGACTTGAACAGGATTTTGGGGTGAAAAGCATATGTATAGAATTACAAGTTTGGAACCTTTCGGGCGAAACCATTGCCTAATCATTGTAACTTCTGCCCAAGTTTCAACTTTTGAAGGAATTCAGATTTTTATTTTGGAGTTACTGAACCCCAGAGAGAGGCTGCCTACGTATCCTTTCATAATCAAGTCGAACGTAATTTTGGGAACTTTGTTTTTGATATTTTTTGTTTTTTTGTTTTAGTTTGTTTTCTCTTTCTTTTCCTTTTTTCATTTTTTCATTTTATTTTTATTTTGTTCCTTTATTTTAATCTTTTTTTTCTTCTCTTTTTTTTTTTATAAATATTTTTTATTTCATTTTTTCAATTTTTTTCATAACACTTTTAGATTTCAAAGAGTGTAATCAAAGAAAGGGAGCCGACTCAAAGGATTTACAAAAGGGTTAATGGTCTTTAGGTAGTGAAAATAAAAGTATTCTTCATCCCAATCGGAGAACATTAAAATTACAAAGAGGACCCAACATAGTACCTTGTGATTGCACCTGCATTAACAGTTGTTTCAGGTATATTTCCTTCGATGTGTCCCAAGTACAATGTTCTCTTTTGGTCGTACTCTTGTTGCAATGTATGGACCTTTCCAATCTAGAGTCAATGTTCCATTAGCTGTTCCGATTGTTTATCTTATTTCCTTAAACCTATTTTCATTGCAATATGATTCTTGACTCATTTTTTTGAAGTCTGACAGCATTTTAGGATATAAGGGTGAAGTCCGCAAGCATTTCATGTTACTGAAATCTACATTTAATAGAACTGAAAAAAGAAATAAGAAAAGTGAATAGATTAAGAAAAGAGACATTCCTGGATAATGAAGTATTAATTTCATTTGATTTTTTTTTAATTTTAAAGATAGAAAGATTTATATCGAAAAGTGAGACAATAAAGCAAAACATCCAGATCACACCCTAAAATAATCCGAACGGAGAAAGGTGTCACGACCCGAATTTGCCACCATCGGGATCGTGATGGCGCCTACTCGTGATAGCTAGGCAAGCCAATTTACTCACCGTTTTTTATTAGTAAAACCCATCATATTGTAAATTTAATAGCATAAACAACAATAATAACTATAACTGCAGAAGTCTAATTCTTTATAAGTCTGAAATAAATACGAAATACTCAGCATAAATCCTCTACCCAAGATTTGGTGTCACATACTCATGAACCACTAAGAATAAACTACATATAAAGGTTTGAAATAAATATAACAGTTGTCTGTCTCAAAACAATGAGGCAACAATATAAATGAAAAGCATAAGAAGAGACACCAGACCTTTGGATGCTTGCAAGCTACCTCAGTCTTGTGGTAATAAGATTCAACTATCGAACTATTGCTACTGCTGCTCAAAGCCTAGACCAATGCAAAATTGCACAGAAGTGTAGTATCCGCACAACCGACCCCATGTGCTGGTAAGTGTCTAGCCTAACCCCGACGAAGTAGTCATGAGGCTAGACTGGGCACCACATAAACCTGGGTAGTTATAAACATACAACGGAAATCAATACCAAGTAATTAACAACATAGGAGGGGGAAACACGTTATGGTGAAAATACAATTAACAGTAATCCAGAGTAATAACCAAACAACTTAAAGTCCACAATGAAACAAGAAATCAACGTTCAGACATAACCACAAATATCAACAATTGTTACGGCGTGCAACCCGCTCCATAATTACCATTGTTGCGGCGTGCAACCTGCTCCACATATCACTGTTGCGGCGTGCAACCCGACCAATATTATTTATCATTTTTCATTGTTGCGGCACGCAACCCGATCCTCAGTATCATTTGTTGCAGAGTGCAACCCGCTCCTCAATATCATTTAACAGTCTGAGTCCCCAAGAACCGTTACAACGAAGGGACACACAACAGACAAATACATAGCAAACATCCTGGGAAGGGAGTACAGTTAACAACTCAATCATCCTGGCAAGGGAGCACAATTAGTAGTTCAATCATCCCGGCAAGAGAGAATACATTAAATACTTATGTCTCGGCAAGGGAATAATCAACAACATTTCCTTTTTTCCTTACTTCACTTATCTTATAATTCATTTTACTATTCTGAGCCAACGCTCCAAAGAATCCAGTCATTTCATATATTTTCAATATTCGTATCACAATTCGAGCCAATGATCCTAGGAATCAAATAATTATTTTACCGTTCACATGTTATTCACAACCTATAGAATTTCTCCAATAAATATGGAGTTCACAACCAAGTCATGATAATCACATTATAAGGACTCACGGTCATTCTAGACACCAATGTATAGATACTCGTCACCATGCCTATACATCGTACTCGACCACATAGCAATTAGCAACAAGTTTCAAATCCTATTCCCTCAAGCTATGGTCAGACCAAACACTTACTTCGAAGGTTTACGGCCAATTCAATCCTTAAGCAATGCCTTTCCTTTCAAATTTGGCTCCAATTAAATCGTACCTATACACAATTGATTTAATATCATCAATAATACTCAACAATCTAACCCAAATACCTAAATATAATCTTTCCAATATTCTGCCCAAAATTTGCAAAACCAACCCCGGGCCTGCTTGATCTCGAGGTTCGAACAAAATAAATTCACCCATACCCCCCACGAGTGCAGATATATAATTTGTTTTAAGATTCGACCCCAAATTGGGGTCGAATTACCCAAAATTCTCAAAGCCCTAACTTTGCTCAAAACCCATAATTTCTACCTTGATTTCATGATTTAGGCTTAGAAACTTGTTAATTAATGAAGGAAAAGTGAAGGAAATAAGCGGGAAATTACTTACTAAAGTGGTATTGAAGCTTGGGGGCTTTAATGGCTTCTTAGGGCTTGGGAGAGAAGAGGGTTCGTGTATTTTGATATAAAACCCGTAGCTACTGTTTCTGCGATTTTTAAAACATAACTGGCAGAAAAATACTCTTCGCGATCGCGAGAATGGAGATGCGATCGCGGTGAAGAAAATCTGGGAGTTACGCGATCGCGTGAGACCTGATATGATCGCGTAGTTTAAAGTTACTGGGGTCGAAACATTGTCTTACGCAATCGCATGAAAGGGTATGCGATCGAAAGAATTACTGGGCTATGCGATCGCCGGGTAGGATCTGTGAACGCGAAGGAGGGAAAGCCAAAGCAGTGCGATCGCGTGGCTGAGGCAGCGATCGCGTAGAACAAAATCGCTGGGCAACAGTTGTTGAAAATCTGCTATGTTTCTATGTGCAATACATACCGAACCACCCCCGAAATCACTCCCGAGCCCTCGGGGCTCCAAACCAAATATGAACACTGACTCAAAAACATCATACGAACTTGCTTGCACGATCAAATTGCCATAATAACATCATTTACATAGAATCAAACCTCAAACTCATTATTCTCCTTTCAAAATTCATAAACTTCAAACTTTAGACATTTAGGTCCGAAACATGTCAAACAACGTCCGATTTCAACCAAACTTTACAGGAAGCACTTAAACAATATATAAGACTTGTACCGGGCGTCGGAGCCAAAATACGAGCCCGATACCATAGTATTTTAATCAATTTTCATTTTTATTTTCCTTAATAATTTTAGAAAAACAATTTAACAAAAAAATTCTTTTACTTAGGTTCTATACCTCGAATTTCGACTTCGGGCACATGCCCGAGTCCCATATTTTTCTACGGACCTTCCGGGACCGTCCAATCTCTGGCCCGGGTCCATTTACCAAAAATATTGACCAAAGTCAACTATAATCATATCTATAACAAAATTCTTCAAATTGTTCACAAAATTCACATATTTTAACATAGAAATTTTTCGGCTATGCGCCCAGACTGTGCACACAAATCGAGGCAATAGAAAGTGAGGTTTTCAAGGCCTCGGAAGCATAGAACATATGAGGAAAAAATGTGATAACCTTTTGGGTTGTCACATCCTCCACCTCTAAAACAACCGTTCATCCTCAAACGGACAATAGAAAGAAGTACCTGAGTCGGGGAATAAATGTGGATAATGGCTCCACATATCAGACTTGGACTCACTGGTCGATGCCTCTAGAGGCCGACCTCTCCACTGAAAACGCACTGGAGGAAAGCTCTTCGACCTCAACTGTCAAACATGCCAGTCTAGAATAGCTACCGGCTCCTCCTCGTAAGATAAATCCTTGTCCAACTGGAAAGTGCTGAAGTCTAACACATGTGTAGGGTCGCTGTGATACCTCCAAAGCATAGATACATGAAAAATTAGATGCACGGCTGATAATCTAGGTGGCAATGCGAGTCTATAAGCCACCTTTTCCACTCGATCAAGTATCTCAAACGGACCAATGTACCTTGGGCTAAGCTTGTCCTTCTATTCGAACTTCATCACGCCCTTCATAGGGGACACCCGGAGCAATACTCGCTCACCAACAATAAAATCTACATCTCGGACCTTACGATCTGCAAAACACTTATGCCTAGACTGAGCTAAATGCAATCTCTCCTGAATGATATTGACCTTATCTAAGGCCTCCTGAACTAAGTCAGTACCCAACAACCGAGCCTCTCCCGGCTCAAACCATCCGACTGGAGACCGACATAGCCTACCATACAATGCCTCATATGGAGCCATCTGAATGTTGGATTGGTAGCTGTTGTTTTAGGCGAACTCTACTAAAGGCAAAAACTTGTCCCACGAGCCTTCAAAGTCAATGACACAAGCTCGGAGCATATCCTCCAATATCTGAATAGTCTTTTCGGACTGACCGTTCGTCTGAGGATGGAGTGTTGTGCTCAACTGAACCTGGGTGCCTAACTCTTGCTGAACCGCTCCCCAGAAGCGCGAGGTAAACTGGGTACCCCTATCTGAGATGATGGATACCGGCATCCCATGAAGTCGAACAATCTCCCGGATATAAATCTCAGCTAACCTCTCAGATGAATAAGAGACTACTACTGGAATGAAATGTGCTGACTTGGTCAGCCTATCAACAATGACCCGAATAGCATCAAACTTCTTCCGAGTCAACGGAACTCCAGTAATGAAATCCATCATAATCCGCTCCCACTTCCACTCAGGAAGCTCAATGCTCTGAAATATACCACCAGACCTCTGATGCTCATATTTGACCTGCTGACAATTCAAACACCGAGCAATATATGCGACAATGTCCTTTTTCATCGTACGCCACCAATAATACTGCCGCAAGTCCTAATACATCTTCGCTGTGCCAGGGTGAATAGAATACCGAGAACTATGGGCCTCCGCTAAGATCAAATCTCGAATCCCATCAACATTGGGCACACAAACTCGCCCCTGCAATCTCAACACCCCGTCGTCACCTAATGTTACCTTCGTGGCACCTCCACGCTGCACCGTGTCTCTCAGGACACATAAATGGGGATCATCAAACTGCCACTCATGGATACGCTCCAATAGAGAAGAACGAGCGACCGTGCAGGCCAACACTTTGCTAGGCTCAGAAATATCTAATCTCACGAAGCGGTTGGCCAAGGCCTGAACATCTAAAGCAAGCGGTCTCTAGCTGACCGAAATATAAGCGAGACTACACATGCTGGCAGACTTTCTACTCAATGCATCGGCCACCACATTGAACTTACCTGGGTGGTATAAGATAGTAACATCATAATCTTTCAACAACTCTAGCCATCTCCTCTGCCGGATATTCAACTCCTTCTGCTTGAACAAGTACTGAAGGCTCTTGTAATCCATGTATACCTCACACTCTACACCATATAGATAATGCCTCCTAATTTTAAAAACATGAACAACCGCTGCCAACTCTAGGTCATGAACCGGATAATTCTTCTCATGGATTTTCAACTATCTTGAAGCATAGGCAATAACTCTACCATCTTGCATCAATACCGCTCCAAGCCCAGTACGGGAAGCATCACAATAAACGGTGTAAGGCCTTGAACCCGTGGGCAAAACCAACACTGGTGTCGTAGTCAGAGCTATGTTGAGCTTCTGAAAGATCGCCTCACACTCATCTAACCACTTGAATTGGGCACCCTTCTGGGTCAACCTGGTCCTCGAGGCTGCAATAGAAGAAAACCCCTTTACGAACCGACGGTAGTAACCTGTTAACCCCAAGAAACTCCTAATCTCGGTTACTGAAACCGGTCGAGGCCAATTCTTAACTGCCTCAATCTTCTTTGGATCCACCTGAATACTTTCTACTGATACAATATGACCCAGAAACGCAACCGAACTCAACCAGAACTCGCATTTTCAAAACTTAGCATATAGCTGACTATCCTTCAGAGTCCGAAGAACCACTCTGAGGTGCTGCTCGTGCTCCTCCTGACTGCGGGAGTACACAAGGATATCATCTATAAAGACTATCAACAAGTTTAGATAAGGCCTGAACACTCGGTTTATCAACTCCATAAATGCTGCTGGGGCATTGGTCAGCCCAAATGACATGACTAAAAACTCATAGTGCCTATACCGAGTGCGGAATGCTATCTTAGGGACATCAGACGCCCTAATCTTCGGGTGATGGTAGCCAGATCTTAAGTCTATCTTTGAGAACACCCTTGCTCCATGGAGCTGGTCAAACAAGTCATCAATCCTCGACAGTGGATACTTATTCTTTATCGTCACTTTGTTTAGCTTCCGGTAATAAATACACATCTGTATCGAACCATGCTTCTTCTTCACAAATACCACCGGCGCACCCCAATGAGAAATACTAGGCCTGATAAAGCCCTTCTCTAGCAAGTCCGGCAACTGATCCTTTAGCTCTTTTAACTCTGGCAGGGCCATGCGATACGGCATAATAGAAATGGGCTGAGTGCATAGAACCAAATTAATACATAAATCAATATCCCTGTCGGGTGGCATACCCGACAGGTCTGAAGGGAAAACCATGGGAAACTCCCATACAATAGGAACATAGTCAATAGGAGGAACCTCTGCGCTAGAGTCGCGAACATACGTCAGATAAGCTAAACACCCCTTCTCGACCATGCGTCGAGCCTTAACGTAGGAAATAACATTGCGGGTGGCGTGAACTGGGGTCTCTTTCCACTCTAGTCGGGGTAATTCTGGCAAAGCCAAGCTCATGATCTTCGCTTGAAAATCTAGGATAGCATGATAGGGGGACAACCAATCCATCCCCAATATAGCATCAAAATCCACCATATCTAATAATAATAAATCAACACGAGTCTCAAGACCCTTAAACACAACCACGTAGGAATGATGCACCCGGTCAACTACTATGAAGTCTCCCACCGGTGGAGACACATAAACAGGAATGTCCAAGGCATAACTAGACATAGTCAGGCAAGGTGCAAAATAGGAAGACATATATGAATATGTAGACTCAGGGTCAAATAGTACAGAAGCATCTCTATCGCAAACTAGAATGGTACCTGTAATCAAAGCATCTGACGCCTCCGCCTCTGGCATGGCTGGCAAAGCATAAAATCGGGGCTCAGCACCACCTCCCTGAATCATGTCTCTAGGACGGTCATACACCGACTAACCTCTACCTCTGATGGGACGGCCTGTACCTCTACGGTCTCGACTTGTACCTCTATGACCCCTACCCTCGCCCCTAGCTGGCTGGGCAGGCTGTGGGTCAGCTGGTGCCTGAATCATGGGGCGAGGACCCTACTGCTGTGACTGTGTACCCCTCAATCTCTAGCAAGCTCTCCTGATGTGATCGTATTCTCCAGACTCATAACACCCCTCGAAATGACGAGACTGACCCTAACGGCCTGAATGACCTCTACGAACACTCTGAAGAGGTTGTGCACTGATGGGCTGCTGATCTGAATACTGCTCATGAAAAACACGATCACTTGAACCACCCTGTGAAGCCTGGAGGGTTGACTGAAAAGTCCTGGAAGACTGGCCCCTATCATAAGAATCCCTACCTCCAGATAAGGAACCACCGAAGAGACCTGAGTGACGGGGCTTATTGTCTGCCCTATAACTGCACCCCTGTGGTAAAACCATCTCGATCCTACGGGCCACATTGACCACCTCCTGAAAAGTAATATCACTACCCGCCTCTCTGGCCATCTGAAGACAGATAGGCTAGATCAACCCATCAATAAATCTCCTTACTCTCTCCCTCTCAGTGGGGAGTATGACGAGAGCATGGCGAGTCGGATTGATAAATCGGGTCTCATACTGTGTGACCGTCATAGATCCCTGCTGGAGGCGCTCAAACTGCCTCCGATAAGCATCCCTCTGAGTAATGGGAAGGAACTTCTCTAAAAATAACTCGGAGAACCAATCCTAAGTCAAAGACAGCGACCCTGCTGGTCTAGCCAAACAGTAATCTCTCCACCAAGTCTCGACAGATCCAGACAAACAAAAAGCCGCAAAATCAACTCCATTGGACTCCATAATGCCCATGTTATGAAGAACCTCATGGCAGTTGTATAAGAAATCCTGGGGGTCCTCAGAAGAAACTCCGCTGAATGTAGCGGTGAAGAGCTTAGAGAATCTGTCCAACCTCCATAAAGCATCTTCGGACATAGCCGCTCTATCACCAGTCTGTGCAACTACCCCTGGCTGAACTGCCGTAACTGTCTGAACCAGTGGAACCTGAGTCTGGGGAGCTACCTGCTCCGGAGTATGTACAGCAGGAGTCTGGGCTCCTCCTCTAGCCTGAGGAGTGGATGGTAATGCAGGAAGCAATCCTGCTCTAGTGACACTCTCCATTATACCAACCAACCGGACCAAGGCTTCCTGAAGAACAGGGGTAGTAATAAACCCCTCTGGGACCTGAGCTGGGCCCACCGGAATTGTCTGGGCTGGGGCCAGAACCTTCTCGCCAATGTTAACCTGAGTATCTACCAGTGGTGTTGTTGCTGGTGGCTGGGTTCTGACCCTACCTCGACCCCAAGCCTGGCCACGTCCTTTGCCCCTAGCGGGAGCTGCCTGGGGCTCGGACTGCTGATCAGCGGATGAGGAAGCGCGTGTTCTAGCCATCTGCAAAGAACATAGTAGAAATTCAATCAGCATTTGAGGAACCAAATCGCACGACAAGAAAGTACAAATGAGAGATTTTTCCTAACTCAATAGACTCTGGGGAACAAGTACAGACATCTCCGTACCTACCCCTCAGACTCTACTAAGTTTGTTCGTGAGTTGTGAGACCTATTTAACCTAGTGCTCTGATACCAACTTGTCACGACCTGGATTTTCCACCATCGGTATAGTGATGGCGCCTGCTCGTGGTAGCTAGGCAAGCCAATTCACTCACCATTTTTCATTAGTAAAACCCATCATGTTATCAATTTAATAACATAAACTATAATAATAACCATAACTGTGGATGTCTAATTCTTTATAAGTATGAAATAAATATGAAATGCTTAGCATAAATCCTTTACCAAAGATTTGGTGTCACACACCCACGAACTACTAAGAATAAACTACATATAAAGGTCTAAAACAATATAACAACTGTCTGTCTCGAAACAATGAGGCAACAATATAAATGGAAAGCATTAGAAGAGACGCCGGGCCTGCAGACGCGTGCAAGCTACCTCAGTCTCGTGGTAATAAGATTCTGCTATCTAACTACTGCTGTTGTTTCTCAAAGCCTGGACCTGTGCAAAAACACACAGAAGTGTAGTGTAAGCATAACCGACCCCATGTGCTGGTAAGTGTCTAGCCTAACCCTGACGAAGTAGTGACGAGGCTAGATTGGACACCACATAAACTTGGGAAGTTATAAATATACAGCAAAAATCGAATACCAAGTAATTAACAACATATGAGGGGGAAACATGCTATGAGGAAAATACAATTAACAATAATCCAGAGTAACAACCAAACAGCTTAAAGTCCACAATGAAACAAGATATCAATGTTCAGACATAACCACAGATATCAACAACTTTTGCGGCGTGCAACCCACTCCATAATTACTATTGTTGCCTCGTGCAACCCGCTCCACATATCACTGTTACGGCGTGCAATCCGACCCACATTATTTATCATTTATCATGGTTGCAGCGCACAACCCGATCCTCAGTATATTTTGTTCCGGCGTGCAACCCGCTCCTCAATGTCATTTAACAGTCTGAGTCCCCAAGAATAGTTACAATGAAGGGACACACAGCAGACAAAAACATAGCAAACATCCCGGCAAGGGAGTACAATTAACAGCTCAATCATCCCGGTAAGGGAGCGCAGTTAGTAGTTCAATCATCCCGGCAAGGAAGAATACATTAAATACTTATGTCCCGACAAGGGAATAATCAACAACGTTTCCTTTTTTCCCTACTTTACTTATCGTTTAATTCATTTTACTATTCCGAGCCAACGCTTCAAAAAATCCAGTCATTTCATATATTTTCAATATTCGTATCACAAATTCGAGCCAATGCTCCCAGGAATCAAATAATTATTTTACCGTTCACATGTTATTCACAACCTATAGAATTTCTTCAATAAATACGGAGTTCACAACTAAGTCATGGTAATTACATTATAAGGACTCACGGTCATGATAGACACCAATGTATAGATACTCGTCACCATGCCTATACATTTTACTCGATCACATAGCATTTAGCAACGACTCAACTCATATTCCTTCAAGCTAGGGTTAGACCAAACACTTACCTCGAAGGTTTATGCCAATTCAATCCTTAAGCAATGCCTTTCCTTCCGAATTTGGCTCCAATTCAATTGTATCTATACACAATTGATTTAATATCATCAATATACTCAACAATCCAACCCAAATACCTAAATATAATCATTCCAATATTCTGCCCAAAATTTGCAAAACCGACCCCGGTCCCGCTTGGTCAAAACCCAAAGTTCAAACCAAAATAAATTCACCCATAATCCCATGAGCGCAAATATATAATTTGTTTTAAGATTTGACCCCAAATTGGGGTCGAACTACCCAAAATTCTCAAAGCCCTAACTTTTCTCAAAACCCATAATTTCTACCTTGATTTCATTATTTAGGCTTAGAAACTTGTTAATAAATGAAGGAAAAGTGAAGGAAATAAGAGGGAAATTACTTACTCAAGTGGTCTTGAAGCTTGGGGGCTTTAATGGCTTCTTAGGGCTTGGGAGAGAAGAGGGTTCGTCTATTTTATGATAAAACCCGTAGCTACTATTTCTGCGATTTTTAAAACATAACTGGCAGAAAAATACTCTTCGCGATTGCGGGAATGGAGATGCGATCGCGGTGAAGAAAATATGGGAGTTACGCGATCGCATGAGACCTGATATGATCGTGTAGTTTAAAGTTATTGGGGTCAAAACATTGTCTTACATGATCGCGTGAAAGGGTATGCGATCGCATAGAAAAGAGTTACTGGGCTACGCGATTTCAGAGTAGGATCTGCGAACTCGAAGGAGAGCCAAAGCAAAGCGATTGCGTGGATGAGGCCACAATTGCGTAGAACAAAATCGTTGAGCAACAGTTGCAGAAAATCTGCTATGTTTCTATGTGCAAAACATCCCGAGCACCCCTGAAATCGCTCCCGAGCCCTTGGGTCTCCAAACCAAATATGTACACTGACTCAAAAACATCATACGAACTTGCTCGCACGATCAAATCGCCAAAATAACATCATTTATATAGAATCCAGCCTCAAACTCATGATTATACTTTCAAAATTCATAAACTTCCAACTTTAGACATTTAGGTCCGAAACACGTCAAACGACGTCCGATTTCAATCAAACTTTACAGGAAGCGCTAAAATAATATATAAGACTTGTACCGGGAGTCGGAACAAATATACGATCCCGATACCATATTCTTTTAATCAATTTTCATTTTTATTTTCCTTAATAATTTCAGAAAAACAATTTAACAGAAAAATTCTTTTACTCAGGTTCTAGACCTCGGATTTCTACTCCGGGCACATGCCCGAGTCCTATATTTTTCTACGGACCTTCCGGGATCGTCCAATTTCGGGTCCAGGTCTGTTTACCAAAAATGTTGACCAAAGTTAACTATAATCATATTACATCAAAATTCTTTAAATTTTTCACAGAATTCACATATTTCAGCATAGAAATTTTCCGGCTATACGCCGGACTATGCATGCAAATCGAGGCAATAGAAAGTGAGGTTTTCAAGGCCTTAGAATCATAGAACAGATGAGAAAAATAGGTGATGACCTTTTGGGTCATCACAAAAGGATTGACCTTTTGGGTCATCACAAAAGGATAGCAAGACTAGCAACCGAGACTCCCGTCTGATGGGGAACTTTCAAGCTTGGTGACCATTTTATTTGCTTTTCTTTTGTCTCGGCAATGGATGCAATGGCCTTCAGTGCCGGATAAAATTTCTCATCATCACAAATCATTCTGACTATTGGCTCGATGTTGTTTGCAGGCAACAGGTTGTTCATTATATTAGGAGCCTCTTAATCCCGAAGAATAATTCTTTTAGCTTCAATCAATTCTTCAGCTTCCCTATTGAGGGTCCAATAGTCCTCTGTATTGTGTACTACTACTCCGAAGTGGTATTCATGTATAGCATAAACTTGGTGTGAGGGGGGCTAGGGGTTTGGCTTGTTCGGGGCCACTGCTGCAATAGATCTAGCGTGATTAGCCTTTGGAAATAGTTTGAATACGATTCACCAATAGGGGTGAACTGATTCTTTCTTACAGGCTCTCTTGGGCGAGGATTGTACTGGGGAACAGTTGGTTATGGATTATATGGAGCTTGGTAAGGATAGTTATTTCTGGGAGGTAGGGCTCAGTTTTCTGTGTGATATTGTGGCTGCGTGTAATGTTGCACGTTCATCACCACATAAGGATATGATGCCATGGCATAAACAACATCTTAAAGGAGATAATAGTGTGGTGGGACCATATAAGGCACATATAATTGACTGAATGACCTGCGGGACCCCCTTCGAGCTTGAAGCCATCACGGCTCACTCTTCACTCCCATTTCTGTACGTCAAACCCTTCGAACCATTCTGAGTAGCCTGTGATGTGGGCTTAAAAGAAGCATGACTGTAAATTCAACCTGTTTTTAAATTGTTTTCAACCATTTCTCCAATTTTGATATCCTCATCGAACAACTTACCCAAAGTGGACATCATGTTCTAGAAGTTGTCCTCTTCTTGGGCCTGTCAAAGATCGTGACCATTTCAATTTCATCCACTGGAGGCTTTAACATGGCGGCTTAATCACGCTATTTGACAACATATTCACGAAAACGTTTTGCTATTTTCTTTTTCAAATTGAACAAAGAGTTTCTGTCGGGAGCGATGTCCATATTATACTGGAACTGGCAGACAAAATCTTAGCCAATATCATCCCACACGTGCTAATAGGTAATTTCTTGATATGTATACGACTCATAAGCGATTACAGTGAGGCTTGAAAGTATAGGAGGGGGTGGGGGTGAATTGTTGACTTATTAAAATTTGGTTGACTAATACCAGTATTAGTTGACAAATCACAGAACAGAAAGAAAAAAACAGTAAAGAGAAATGATAAAGCACACATCGATTTATACTGGTTCGGTACCGTTATGGTACTTACATCCATCCAGTTTCCCTTGGGTCATAAGGTATCCCTTAAGATATTTGAATGAAGTTACAATATTGATGGTTTTATTGTGTTCACCACCAATATACAATATCAATACTTGAGTTCTAGTATCAATACTTGAGTTCTAGTCAATTAACACAACTTTCTTTTGTACTCTAGGTCTCTCTATCTTTTAATTTGAGACATTGAGAACCAAGAATTATAATGTTTGAACTAAGAAGTAAACATATTTGGCATATAGTTTGTGTAGTTTTGCGGTCTTCTTCTTGAACAATCAATCTTCTTATAGGAGAGAAACGAGCCGTTGAATTTTAGCAAAGTTAGAGGCACAATATCATTGATAGAGGGATTTGATCCAGAGGTGCCTCTTCGAATCTTGCTCTTTGAAGATCCTATATTCGATTGTGACATTCCTTGTCACATATTGAATTTAGGAGTTGAATATACCACGAACAAGGGATTATTGATATTTGGGGAATCCATGATTGCAGTCTAAGATTCCTTGATTGAGGGCAATTCAATCTTGCTTCCCTTAATTGTAGTAGCAACACCTTCCTTCTTTCCTTACTTGCCATTTCTAGTCTAGTATCAATATTGCTTCGCTTGATTATAGTAACAGCATGTTCAGGCTTTCCATATTTTCAAATTTGAATCATGCTGAGCATATTGTCATATTTTCTTTTTGTTTGTCATGCACATATAGCATAAGGAATTATTGTCATCATTACAACTTAACCTTGAACCTATCAATCTCCCCCTTTTTGATGATGAGAATCAATAATGGGTAAACAAAATAATTTAAGAAACTTCCCTTTTTAGGGATTGCTCCCCCTAAGTGGTTACTATCCTGAGTTGTTGTTCTATTATGAATGATGTGCCCATATTTCCCCCTCAGTGCTTACTCACAAATTTTCTCCCCCTTTGACATCAATCAAAAAGGAAGGAGTTAAAAAAACAAACACAACAAAAAAGAAACAAAAGATTATTTGTCATAACAACACAATTGTACATGATTAATTTTGTCCCAGAAAGTATTTGAGGTTGTTGATCACTTTGGTGCAGAAGCAATGTCACGACCCCAGTTCGCCCGCCGTGAACATGTTGTGATGGCACCTAGTCCCTACGACTAGGTAAGACTAACGATGCATAAATAATATAACTCGTGGAAGTAATTTATTAAACTAAGCAAAATAGGAGGAAAAACTGTATATAAGTGCCAATTGGCATATACAACCCAAAACGCAGAAGTCTGCAATATCATCCCAAAACCCGGAAACTCACGAGAAAATACAGGCTAATAGAAACGTACTACACTGCTCTAACTCCATAATGTCTAACAACAGTACGGAATGGAAAACTAACTGCTAAAACCAAAATAAAATAAAGACTCCTAGTCTGTGGACGCGACAGATATACCTCAAGGTCTTTGTGCTAGATCTTTCCACCTCGAGGATGATATGCCTGGGTAGAGCTACTTGGATCTGCACATGAAGAACATGCGCAGAAAGGGAATGAGTACACAACAACGGTACTCAGTAAGTGCAAAGCCTAACCTCGGTTGGGCAGTGACGAGGAAGGTTATGGCCCTACTAAGATAAAATAAAATAAATGATAGAATAAGGAAAATAGTATAAATAAAGTCTACAGCGAGAATCTAAACAGGATAAATAAGGAATGCAGTAATAGAAAGCAGAAACAAAACAATACAAGGAAATGCTTCTCATAGTAGGAATGATAATTCGGGGATCTCTTGGTAACCCGAGGATCTCTTGGTATCCTCAAGAGCAATATGGGATCATGTGGTATCCCGAGGATCTCTTGGTATCCTCAATAGTTATATATATACATGTGCCAGGGATCTCTTGGTATCCCGAGGATCTCTTGGTATCCTCAATAGCAATGGTATCCCGAGGATCTCTTGGTATCCTCAATAGTTATATATACACATGTGCCAGTGATCTCTTGGTATCCCACACTATCAGTCCATAATATATCACGTAAGGGGATCTCCCGGGATGCCGTCCCGTAGTCCAAAATTTAAAACGTACAATAACTTCTCAAACAACAAGAAAAAAAATACTAACTCGGAACAAGTAATAGTAAATTCTAGCCTAACATGCTTCGCAGAGTACAAACAAGATAGTTTAAGCCAATGGGCAAGTAAGTAAACTAAACATGCTTCTCTAAGCTAACACACGAAAAACTTACGATTAGGATAAACAGATAAGCAAGAAAACTCAATTGAAATACTTCAAGTAAAAATGGATTTTTCAACAATTAGCTCAAGTACGCGCTCTTCACCTTATGTACGAGGCACTCAAATATAAAATATCATGTCCTAAGGGGAGAGGTCCCCCACAAAAGGTTAGACAAGCCACTTACCTCGAACCGGCATAAAAAATCAACTAGAAACCACGCCTTTGCCACGAGTATACGACTCCAAATGGCCCAAATTTATTCAAATCAATTACATATCATAAATAACATCTCAAGCAACTGATTATACTATTAAATTTAAAGCTAAGGCGTGAAATTAGGTAAAATGACCAAAATGCCCCTCAGGCCAATGTCTCGGAATTGGATAAAATTATTTTTTTCAGAACTCTCGTACTCTCACGAGTCTATACATAACAAGAACATTGAAATCGTAGTATAAATGACCTCTCAAATCCTCAATTTAAGGTCTAAGAACTTTTCCCCCAATTTTTCCAAATTTCTGATCCCCAATTCGAATTTAAATGATGGATTTAACTACATATTGATGGAATATAACTAGAAAGGATTAAAGAAATATTACCCAATGATTTTCTCTTCAAAACCCTCTCAAAATCGCCCTCTCCCAATCTCCAATTTGATTTTTTTCTAACTTTGAAAACAAACCCTCGAAATTACCATTTCACTCTAGTGATTTACGCTTTTGTGGTCAAGGGAGCGCACCTGCGGTCCTGCTTATGCAGACAATGTGCTGCTTCTACTACTTTCCCTTAAGTGGACAGGTTCTGCTCTTGCGGACCATAACCGCTCCTACGATTTCGCTTCTATGGTCTCACACCGCCTTTTCGGATCTGCTTCTACGGAATGCATGCCGCTTCTGGGGCCAAACTCCGGTTCTACGGTCCTGATCTCGCAGATGCAGACCCACTTCTACAAAATTCCTACCTTATTTGCGGAAACTGAAGACCCTGACCAAACCCACTTGTGCGGTCCTCCACGCCGAATATGCAGTTCCCAAACCACAGATGCGAAAATACCCGAAGCAGCAAAACTATCTGATATCTCCCAACTTCCAAAATCCTTCCGTCAACCATTCGAAATTATCTCGAGGCCCTGGGACCTCAACCAAAAGCACCAATAACACCTAATATCCTATTGAAACTTGTACCAATCCTTAAAACACTTAAAACAACACCAAAACCCCGATATATCCAATGATTAAAGCCTAAGAACTTCGAATACTATCAAAATACACTTTCGATGAAAAACCTAACCAAACCTCGCCCGAATGGCCTAAAATTTTGCACACACATCGCAAATGACATGATGGAGCTACTACAACTTCCGAAATTCCATTCGGACCCTCGGATCAAAATCTCACTATCGGCTCGGAAACTTAAAAAATTCAAACTTCGGTATTTGAAGCCTAAATTAGCTACGGACTTCCAAAATACATTCCGAATATGCTCCCAACCCCAAAATTACCTAACAGAGCTAACAGAACCATCATATTTCTATTCTTAGGCCCTCTTCACACCGTTTTGACTACGGACAACTTTCCAACACGTAAGCTCTCATTTATGGACTAAATGTCCCAAACTCAAAACCGAACATCCCAACAATTCAAATTAGCATAAATAGACTTGGGGAAAGTAGTTAATAAGGGATCAGGGCATTAATTCTTAAGACGAATGATTGGGTCATCACAAGGAGTCATAGGAGTTTTCAACATCCCTGACGAGCTTGTCTATCTTCTCAGTCATGGAGTTGAAGGCCCTGGTTCCATGTCTCATTATAGCTCCTATGTCTATTCGAAGCTTGGGAACGTCTGAACCTGTCTCCTTAGTGACATCTCTGATCTTATCTACATGTTCTTTCATCTCCATAAGTAGTACCTTGACTCCATCAAGGTAGTGTTGAATTTGTTAAAGCTTGTGAGAGGTAGTAGACTAAGAGACTGGTTGATCAGCTTGGACATCAACCAGAGATGTAGCACTTTCAACCTTGGCTCGCTCAACCCATCCACTTTCACCAAAAGAGTATCCTATCATAGAAAATACAGTCTTATCATAAGTACTTGAGATGTGTTTGGGTGTGAAAGGCGCCAATTCTACCTTCATAACTTCCAGAATATGAGAGATAAGATTACTATAGGGAAAACACGCAGCAAAAGAGGAAATATCCCTTATATTCTCAAGCATATACTGATGAATCCACACAAACTGATCAAGACGCTTGTTGTTGACAAAACAGTAGAGGAAAAAGATATCTCTAGTGGATAAAGAACTTAGGGTCTCTGACCTGGGAAGGAAGAGTGGTGGCAATCATGTGGGCCAAAACACAGTGTTCAAACTTTAGAGTTTTGGGGCAATGTCACGGGCGTTAGATAGGAAAAATTTTGCTTATTTAAGAGACATTTCAAAGTCTTTGGGCCAAGAATTTTGGACAAACATATCATACTCACTAAATTTGGCGGAAAAAATCTTTTCAAATTGGTAGGAGTCCAACAAAATTCTATTTCCCAAAACCATAGATTCTAAGTCATCCTTATCATTCACAAACAAATTTTCATAAAACATTCTCACAATTTCTTCATACACAGAATTTCCAAGAATGTCAAACAAAAGGGAAAGGTGCTGAAAATTTAAATTGCAGTCACATCATAATGAAGACTTTGCATAAGAGAGACACTTACAAATCATCCATAAGCTGTGAATTTTGACTTATAGGACTCAAACCTTGCCTTTTCACTGGGGCCATAGAAGATTAGCTTGTCTCCTGGACCAAATTCCAAGCGTTCTACCTTGCCCTTATTGAATGTAGCATTTTTGGGGGTTTGCTCCATAAGTCTCTTTCTGGCCTTTTTTTGGCTGATAGGGTGATTTTCAGATGAGGCACTCCTATCATTGTCTATTTTGACAAAGTTTGAGTCAATGGATGATTCTACATCTACAGGCTCTTCAGTATTGAGAGGTTTTTGAAACCTACGGCTTTGTATGGTTGCAGAGGAAGGGCTTCTTTTGGCCATAGAGAAATCGGTGGTTTGATAGGGAATGAGAGGATTATTTAGAGATGGAAGGTTTTTAATAAGATATTTGAGAGGAGCGAAGAGGCATCTTGGTTAGTGGAAGGGTTGCAGAGGAAGGTGATGGTTCTAAATGATTGCTTGGCGGTGCAATTAATAATTACACCTCCACAATAAGCGTAATTAGTACGTATAAAATTTAGGGAATACAATATACCGAAAGTGTGTAAAATAATTTAACCACTTAGAGAAATATTTGGTTTACAAATTTGGCACAATGCCAATCTATTTTCGAAGGATGCAAAATCTTTCTTCCAAAAGAGGTTTAGTAAAAATATCAACAAGTTAAGAATCAGTACTAATAAACTCTAATGCAATATCACCTTTTGTAACATGATCACAAATAAAATGATATTTAATTTCTCTATGCTTTGATCTATAATGATGCACAAATTTTTTAGGTAAGTAGATAGCACTGGTGTTGTCGCAAAAAATAGGAGTGGCAGTAAGAGATAAATCATAATGAAGGAGTTGATGTATAAGCCATAAAACTTGTACAACAGCTTCCAATAGCTAGGTATTTCGTTAGTCGTTGATAGAGCAACACAATTTTATTTCTTTCTATGCCAAGATACTACGACATTTCCCAAGAATTGACATGTCCCACTAGTACTTTTCCTATCAGTCTTGTCACCTATAAAATCAACATCTGAAAAGCATGTCAAGGAGAAATTGTTAGTATGATCATACCATAGTCCTAATTCAATAGTACCAATTAAATATCTAATTATGTGTTTAACCGCAGTAAAATGGGATTCCCTAAGAGCTTACTGAAATCTCGCACATTTACATACACTAAATATAATATCTGATATACTAGAAGTTAAATACAGTAGAGATCTGATCATTCCTGTATACATGGTTTTTTCAACTATTTTTCCATTACTACCTTTATCTAGCACGATTGTTGGACTCATTAGAGTGTCGATAGTCTTAGCATTTTCCATCCCAAATGTTTTGATAAGCTTCTTGGTATACTTGGTTTGGATGATGAAAATTAGTTTAGGAGATTGCTTGATTTGAAGTCCAAGGAATAAGGTTAGTTCGCCCATCATGCTCATTTCAAATTCACCTTTTATGGAAAGAGCAAATTCTTTACAAAGAACAGTGTTAGGGCTACCAAAGATAATGTCATCAACGTGAATTTGAGCAATAAGATTTCCAGAATTTATTTACTTAATGAAAAGAGTTGTTTCTATATTACCTCGTTTGAAACCTTGATTTACAAGAAAAAAATTAACCTTTCATATTATGCTCGTGGAACTTGTTTGAGACCTTATAGGGATTTAGTCAACTTGTATAAATCGTTTGGAAAAGTGGCATTTGCAAATCGAAGAAGTTGTTTCAGGTATGGTTCTTCAGATATATAATCATTTAGGAACACACTTTTGACATCCATCTGAAATAGTTTGAATCCTTTGTGAGCGATAAATGGTAAGTAGAATTCGGATGGATTCAATTCTTGCCATAGGTTCAAAGGTCTCATCATAGTCGATTCCTTCCTGTTGAGAGTAGCCTTGAGCCACCAGTCTTGCCTTATTCCGAACGACATGGATCGATTCATCCAATTTATTTACGAAAACCCACTTAGTTCCAACAATAAAAGAGTTTTGATGTTTTGGAACTAATTGCCAGACTTTGTTTTTCTCAAACTCATCTAATTCTTTTTTCATAGCATTGATAAAATGAGAATTCTTTGGAGCTTCATCAACCTTCTTGGGCTTAAATTGGGAAATGATATCTATATAGGATTCGTTTTTTGAGATATCCTTGTAGTTATTCCTTCCTGTGGATCCCTATAATAAATTTCTAAGTATATACGGGTTTGTTAATCCATTCCATGGAGTATTTGCTGTAGAGATATTTTCTTTGATAGTCGACTGATCTGGTTGAGATAAGTCATGATCTTCTTGAGGAGCTTCAGCTGGTTGAGTCAGTAGATTACTGACTCACTTTGATGATCCTTACCTAAAATAACAGTCTTTGGAGGACAAGTGATTTCCTCATTTTCAGGAACATGTTCATTCCTTGGGCGAGGGTTAGTATCAATAAAGTCAACATGAATAGATTCTTCAATACATAAGGTTCTCTTATTATAACTCTGTAAGCTCTACTTGAGGGAGAGTAACCAAGATATATACCTTCATCATTCTTTGAACCAAACTCACCTAGATCATCCATTCCATTGTTATTAACAAAGCATTTACATCCGAAAGGGTAGAAGTAGGTGATGTTTGGTTTCTTACCATTCCACAGTTCATAGGGAGTATTTTTGAGTGTAGGTCGAAGGAGACACCTGTTAATTATATGACATGTTGTACTCACAGCTTCTGCCCAGAAATGATGAGGTAAAGAGTTTTCCACAATCATGATTCTTGCCATATTTTGCAAGGTTCTGTTTTTATGCTCTACTAAACCATTCTATTGAGGAGATCTTGGTGAAGAGAAATTATAGGAGATTCCTGGATCATTGCAGAAATTTTCAAAAGCTCTTCTTTCATACTCCCCTCTATGAACAGTCCTCATGGTAGAGATGTAGTAACCCTTCTCACTCTGAGACTTCTTATAGACAAAATTTTTTAAGGCATCATCTTTATGACTAAGAAATATAACCCATGTAAGTCTAGAGAAATCATCTACAATAACAAAAGCATATTTCTTACCTGCTATACTAGCAGTTCTAATGGGACCAAATAAATCCACATGCAGCAGTTGAAGAGGTTTTGAGATATAAACAATGTTTTTGACTTTAAAAGAGGATCGAGTTTGTTTTCCTAATTTACATGCATCACATATATGATGTTTTGAAAAATTCAGTTTTGGAACACCAATAACAAGGTCATGTTTTGAAAGTTTTTGAACGGTGTAATTGCTTGCATGACCAAATTTTCTATACCAGACACAGGGATCTTCAACTATAGAAGTAAGACAAATTTGATCCCCAAAGTTTTCCAGGTATTTGAAAGTGTAGACATTTTTGTCCCTATCACTAAAGAGAGTGATGTTACTTGATTCATCTTCTATGAACCAGTCATGTTTCTTAAAACGAACCTCATAATCATTGTCACATAGTTGATTGATGCTGAGAAGATTGTAGTCGAGTTTATCGACAAAGTAAACTTCATCCAAGTCACATGTAGAGCTTAAAGGAAACTTTCCAACACAATTAATATTTCCTTTGGATTTGTTACCAATGGTAACTGTTCCTCCATCTAGCTTGGTGGGTGAATTGAACAATTGTTTTTCACTCGTCATATATCTGGAACACACGCTGTCGATATACCATTTTCATTTTCGATTCTTCTTGCGGTGTTACTGCAAAACAAGATTACATATTTTTAGTTACCCAAGAATGCTAGGGTTTTGAATGGTTAGATTACTGAGAGTTAGTTTGATTTGAAGGTTTTGGTCTCTAGATCCATCTCTTGTCGTTCTTGAACCTGCAATGATTTCAGGAGTGACCTCTTTTGTGCTAGATGAGCTGTTAGAGTTGGCAGAAGTATTTTTTGCTCTAATTTTGTTCCTTCAATTGTTAGTGCTATGACTATTTTTAATACAAAAGGAACACGCTATTTTCTTTTTGACAGGAATGTTCTCATCAGACTTGACTAGACGAGAACTTGAGGATTTTTGCAGTCCATTCAATTGAATCTTGAATTCATTTATTTCGTCTTGAAGCATATCGCGTTCAATTTTGCATACTTCTTGTTTCAGGGCCCAGTCCTTCTTCTCTCTTTCTTTTTCTCTCTTGACTTTTCTGAACTCATTTACTCCTCTTTCTATGTCTGCAAGAGCAATATCAATAAATGCTCAAAGTTCATATCAACTTAGACATAAAGAAGTACATACCTCACTAGTTCTTTCATCCGATGATGAACGAGGTTCTCTTGAATCATCTTCTTCATTGTTCATGTCTGCCATTAGTACAAGTTCCTCTGATTCTTCATCATCTCTTAGAGACATATAGCAAATGTTGGCAGTTTCCTCGTGATCAGATTCCTCCTCATCACTTCATGCTCCAAAAGCTTTCTTCTTTTACATGTTTCTACTAAGCTTCTTTTTTAATTCCGTACAGTCAGCTTGAACGTGTCTGAACTTTCCACATTCATAACATTTTCTACCATTTTTATCTGTTTCTTTGTTCAACCTTCCTTTTCTGAAATTAGACTTACGTCTTATAGAGTTTTTGTTTCTTCTCACCATGCTGGTCACAACTTGTGAGAGCATTGCAATGTTTTCATCTTGTTCTCTTCCTTCTTCTTAATCTTCATTTTCTGGTTTAGCCATAGTTGTCTTGAAAGCAACAATTGTCATCTTCTCTTGAAATGTATGTCAAGATGAGTTTTCTCAAAAGTAATCAAGTCACCTCTGAGTTCATCATTGGGTATTTGGTCTAGATATTGACATTCTAAAGCGATGACCTTTGGTTGCTAGATTGTCGGCAGGCTTCTAAGGATCTTTATAACCTGTTCGCCACTTTTAATAGGTCTTCCAAATGATTTGAGGTCTCCAATAATTTTGCTGAACCTGAAAAATATTTCTTCAACAGATTCTCCATCCTTCATATGAAATAATTCATATTCCCAAACAAGGAGATTTATTCTTGTCTCTTTTACCTTGTTGGTTTCTTTATAAGTGAACTCCGGTTTATCCCACATTTCGTTTGTAGACTCACAACTGGCTATCTTTTCATATTCTTCTCCACTAAGAGCATTGTATAGTAGATTTTTGCTTTCGCATTGACAGTGATAACAACAACTTGCTCATAAATGTAATCGTCCAAATCCAGAGGATAAGTTGATGTGATGACTTGACAATTTGCATCCTTCTTGAGAGGACACATTTAGAAAGAAATAAGGGGGGACGGAAGAGAACAAAGAAAAAGTAAAAAAAGAAGAAGGGAGGAAGTTTTGAATTAGAAGAAGAGAACTGATGGGTTTTTGAACAGGAAAAAGAAGATCCAAGTGACAAATATTGTAAGAAAGGAAAATTCTTTTTAAATAAAATATTCTACATTTTTAAATTCTCAAGAAGAAAATTTGGAGTTCCTGTAGAGGTTAAATTCGTGATTCGGGTTCTGCTTTTCCTTAGAGATTTTGTCTCTGACGGTGATTACCCATTCATTGTTTCCATTTCTCTTGGATAACAGAGTTTAATAAAATGAGGATATAATTCCTACCATTTTGGTTAAAGTATTTGTTACGACCCGATCGGTCGTTTTGAGATCTAGCGCATCGTTTAGTAGTTTGAGGCCATGAGAAACTTCATTTAAGGTATTGTGACGTGTTCGCATGGTAGGAATTGAAATTCAGGAAGATCGGAGTTAAATTTAAATGTAAATTCTCATTTCAAAAGCCTTAAGTTAGAGAAAATGGCTAAGATTGGAATTTTGAGTAAACGACCTCCGATTTAGGATCTAAAGTTTCCAGTAGGTTCGTATGATGATTTCGAACATGGCCGTATGCCCGGTTCGAGTTTTGGATAACCCGAGAGCATTTTGGCGCTTATTGAGGAAGTTAGCATTTTAGAAGAAATTTTATAAGTTTGGCTTAAAGAGCATTTTAATGTTATCGATGTCCGTTTGGAATTCTGAGACTGTGAATAGCCCAGTATGGTGATTCTGGAGTTGGGGGACGATCGAAGTGTATACGGAGGTCCGTAGGTCATTTTAGAGTCATTTGGCTAAAGATAGAAATTTGAAGGTTTTGAGAAGTTTGACCGGAGGTTTACTTTTTGATATCAGGGTCAGAATCTGATTCTGGATGTTGGAGTAGGTCCATAACGTCAAATCTAACTTGAGTGCAAAATTTGAGGTCAATCGAACGTGATTTGATAGGTTTTGGCATTGGATGTGAAAGTTAGAAATTTCGAAGTTCATAAAGATGAATTTTGGTACGATTTGTGATTTTGACATTGCTTGATGTGATTTGAAGCCTCGACTAAGTCCATGATATGTTTCCAGACTTGTTGGCACGTTGGAACGGGGTACCGAGGGGATCGGGTGAGTTTCGGGGTGGTTTCGGATAATTTCTAGGCCATTTATAACTGCTGGTTTTTGGCTACAGCAGTGGTATATGCAATCACAGGGAATTGGTCGCGATCCAGTGAGTAAAAGTGAGAAACGGGCTAGTGAATCACAATCGCAGAAAGCCTTTCGCGATCGTGTAGAGTAAATATTCTTCTGCACTGACTCGGCTTCGGAGGCTCATATCTCACAATCTTTAAAGAATTTTGAGATTATGTAAAAATGAAAGTTGTATCCCTTTGTGTCTAGTTTCTAGAAAGGTCATGATTTGGATTTGTGTACAAAACGTTATGGTTGTTACACTACAGGGTGTCCGAGAAGATGATGAAGAAAGTTGTGTTACACATGGGCTGACTTTGACAGATTATATCTAGAAATCTATAAGGATTTGGGAAATTACCAACACATGAAAGTTGTAGATCTTTGAGTCTAGTCTTCATAAAATTAAACCATTTGTCATTTGAGGTTGTGTGCAAAGAGTTATAACTATTCTACTAGAGGCCATCCGGAAGGCTGGGAAATTATTTTCCGCGATCGTGAAGAGCAAATTTTGGGCTGGAAAAATTGTTCTCCGCGATCGCGGAGCATTTTTTGTGATCGCAATGAGTAAATAACTTTACTTTGGTGCAAGTCTTCGGAAGAATGTAGAATGCCGGTTATGAGTCTTTGGAGCAAGGTAAGTCTACTTTCTAATCTTGTGAGGGGGAATTCACCCCATAGGTGAGTTAAATTTTTAATGCGCTCCTATTTGTGGGGGGCTACATACGCACGAGGTGATGAGAGTCCGTGCGTAGCTACTATTATACTATTATTCGGGTAGTCTAGGACCGAAAAGCATGTTATATTTGGATTAATTATGAACCAAATGATGGCTTGAATTGCTTAAATCACATTAAATTAATAACTGAATTTCTAAAATAGACTTAAACTTTTTTTTCTCAAATTATTAAAGAGAATTGGCCTTCTTTGGATAATTGCTCCATGTTGACTTCTTGACTGACTGTCTGTCTATGTGTGCTTAATTTGGAACTGGGTACACCTCCATCGACCCTTGGCAGATTAATAGATGCATCTATAGGAGCGATGTCGCCCCTCGGCAAGTGCACATTTATTTTTGTTGGATCGGACCGTCGCCTCGGTGTATTCGCCATGCTTGCATTGCTACCTAGAACTTAATGAAGTTATTATTGCCTCTTTATGGCTTAAAAATATTTGGATAATATTTAAAAAGGAATTCTGGAGAATTCCTATAAAGGAAATTAATTGTTTATTTGATTCCTTCTATTTTGACTAAAATCATGTTTATAAAATAAATCCACTGATTAATGTATATATTAAGGATGAATCATTATTGGACCGTTAGAAAGTGTCAAAGTTGACCATCTCATCTCTACTCCTTAGGAATTAGGCGAGATTCTCACTGAGTACACGTTGATTACGTACTCATACTACAGTTCTGTGCATTTCTGTTGCACAGGTATATATACTTCTAGCAGCCTACTGGACGTAACAGCACGGATAATTCTGCGACTAGGTGAGCTGCAAATTTGCGAGGCAACCCGCAGCTAGTGTAGTTCCTTTCTGTACTTTTATTAATTATTCCCTATTTACTGTATTTTAGAAAAATGTTGTATTATATTTTCCTTATCGATAGTTGCTCATGCACTTGTGACACCGGGTTTCTGGGATGGTTTTCGAAGGATTGTACTAATACTTATTATTTAGGTTTGAATTCAAGTAGTGATCTTTTATTTATGAGAAATGAAAGGAAAAACCTTTGAATTTTCAAAAGTATTAAGAGAGGATTTAATTGATAATTTAGTTGGCTTGCCTGACAGAGGTGTCCGGTGCCACCACGACCATTAATGGATTTTGGGTCGTGACAACATGGTATCAGAGCACTAGGTTCCCGTTGATCTCACGAGTCATGAGCAAGTCTAGTAGAGTCTCGCAGATCGGTACGGAGACATCTGTACTTATCCTTGGGTGGCTGCAGGACTGTTAGGAGTACTTCCCTTCTTGATTTCCTTATCATGCGGTTCGATTCCTTTGAGGCGTATGCCTTTGATTCCTTCTCACTCAATCTTACGAGACGCAAGCTCTTGTTTTAAATCTATAATTGAAGGATTGTAATGGCACCGCAAATGTGGTACGGGATGATTCTCCTGGTATAGTTGATTGAACTATTATAGTCACCTTACGGAAGGATATTCTATTGTTCAGCTCAATAACAGAACTTGTAAGAGCCTTGAGGCTAGGCATAGGTTGCCATGATGCTTGCGAGTGATTACTCCACATTGTTGTTGTGATGGTAGGATGTTTGCCCAAGTGTCGGGGCAGTGAATGAATTGAAGGGAGGTTTACTCAGTGTGTAATCAAGTTATTCAGTATTTTATTCCCGGCAGGGGAAAGGCATTCAGACTGAGGATGGTCAAATGTGGATTGGTGGAAGTAATAGAATGTGGTAATTGCAAGCGTGGTGGAGTTCTCCTCTACATTGGGTCCTGTTGTCCTAATTGGACGTACTAAGTTTGTTGATATTATAATCTGCTACAATTTGCCTTTAATGCAAGATATTATGAAATGGCATTGGAGATACAACTATTAGATATCGCAGGGTGTGAAGGTTCCGGATTGATTCAGTATTGCAAATGTTGACGGTTCTATGAAGACGACCTTTAGAAAAGTTGGGGTTAGTAGAAAATTGTGGATCCAAGTTATATGAAGATAAATTTCATTAAGACACTGACTGAGCAGCAAAGATGAGAAGGATATGTAGGAAGTGTCAGCCGGAGTTTTAAACTTCTAAAAGGCCAGGCTTAGGGAGCGCATGCCGGGCAGTTGATTTAAGGAGTGCATTTGCCAAAATGGGAGAGTGAAAGAGCTGTAAAGGGTCCAGTAGTCTGATGACTACGCGCCTAAGAATTGTACGAAGGATCTGGGATTTTAGCGATGGGCGATGGAAGTCTGTAGACTTAATTCGAAGCACATGGTTGTTATGCGAAGGGGCTGCTTGAAATGAAGAAAGATGTAACAAGACTTGAAGTGAAGGGATATGGTCACACATTTAATGGATGTCCACGAGGGATGAATGAACTGGTGCAACTGGAGAGTGAGCTCGAACTCAAGATTTGGTTATTGATGTCATAGTGATTGTATCCCGTGCAACAGTATTTTGAAGGTATCGAGAAGTGATTTTTGCAGGCGGTTTATTTACTGTGAGCAGATTAGTGGTCACATGGTTGGCGAGGCTTTTGCGAAGAATTCTACGGGTTATGCGACCAAGGGAGCTGTTGTGTGAATGTTGTTAATTATTTAGAGTATCAAATTGAGTTTCTACTGTAGGATATCGAGGATGCTGGCAATTGATTGTGCGAGGTTATGTCAATAAGAGATTAAGAATCCTGGTGAACTCCAGAGTTTTGTAATTATGGCTTCAACCTAAGTGGGAGAGTTCCACCGCTTATGATTTGGGTTGCATGGTTAGCTACTTGCGAAGTTTCTAGTTATTAATATCTTGATGGGTTATCTCATCTTCGGAAAAATACCATAAGTGGTGAATTGAGTAGATGAATTATGGAATGCATGCTATGGTTGGCCTTGTTGGCTCGTGTCCGAACTTCGGAAAAGAGTCAAAATTTATGCCTCGTATAGATGAAGATTTCATAGGAAGTAATTTCATTGGGTGCTTTATCGATAGGGTATTCGTGTGTTATAAGATTTATGGAGTAGATTATGTTTGGGATCCAGTCCGAGTGGGTGGCTCTCAATAATGGTCCTAGTGAATTCAGAAGTTAAGATATGATGCCTAACGAATTCGAGCCGATAGGTATGGCTATGAATCAAGCTTGGAAAGTAGCTTATGAGAAGAGGCACAGACTGTATCGTGATGGTCGGCTGGTGATGTAACAATTGGGAGGTATGAAATGGTTCGTGAGATTTGAGACCTCATGGTCTCGTGATTCAAGGTCACTCGGGGTGAGTGTAGATGGAGTGTGTTATATTTTGCATGAAGTTAGTATTATTTCTAAGGCAAGCAAGGATAAATTGGAAGAAGATAGATTGATTAGACATAGTTGAATTGGCATATTGGGGAGTGATCAGTTCATTATGCATGATGAAGTTATGCATATGATTTGTGGCAGTACGTGTGAGGCTTGTCGGCCGCCGTAATTGATATTATTAAGAAGCCTTCTTCTGTTATGGCTTGTTAAGTGGGAGCGGATTCCGGAAGGGCTATGGTGGCTTGGACCACTACTTAGAGATTGCATATCCTACGGTTATGGGAAGTTACCTACGTGTTGCTATGATTCTCCTAAAGTGAGTTAAGTGAAAAGTTCTTATGTGAGGAAGTGTTAAAATATTAATGATTTCGGAGTTATTATGTAAATCGTGTTCTATCGTATGTTGGAACGTTGGGTGTAGCGAGTAGCATGGAAATACGAAGTGAGGATCGAGGTTTCAGTACGGTGTTGACAAGGATGTCACGAGCTCGGATGATCAAGGAAAGGGTTGAACAATTAAAGTAAGTCGGTATTGTGTTCAGTGTCACCTGAGATCGATGTTTTGTGAAAAAGGCTTTGCATCTTGGTAAGGATTCTTGATCACTTTTTGGTGTTAGTGCGGCTAGTTGTTCAGGTGTGTGGACCTGTTGTTTATTTCGAGAGATTGTGGGAGCGTATCCTACGGGAAGATTGCATAAGTGTAACATGTGGTCACTCGATTGATTAAATATTTAAACCAACTATGAGGATTATGGTAATGTCTCCAAATTTGAGAATTTTTTTTCTGAAGGGCACTTTGTTATTGGGTTATGAACTGAGGAGGTTGCTTCGGTTATGATGGTTGTTCTGATGTGTTATGAGGAAAGGGGGGTTACTATGGACCTTTGAAAGGTTATTAGCCAAGTTGGTGCAGTCAAAAATTGGCTTCAGATCAATGGATTGATTTGTATGTGAACAGGGCTTTATGCCAGGCTAGTTGTGTTCATTTCAGTAACGCGCTTCTTACAGAGTAGTCAGGGTGTTATCTCGTTGTCAGTTATATCGTGTAGTGATGCATTGCATCGTGTGAATTGGGAGACGGCCTGAGAAATTGTGTATGTGTTAAGGACCCATGTGGGAATGTCTTATTATGAGCAGAATGGCTCTTGAGATTCAGATTATATATCGCACCTCAGTTGTGCTTGAGTTTCTTAGCTTATGGCGTTGTATGTCTCCCTAGGGAATGGTATTATACACATAGTGTGTTTATGAATGATATTCGGTATTCTATTGTAATGAGAAATTTAGATCAATATATATCTCCTTATGTGAGTTCTATGTATGGATCGGTTGGCATGCCGCCATGGGCATGTTATTTGAACCGGGTTGCACGCTACAACAGAATGATGTCAAGTCTGGTTTTGTATATGCTATTTTTGTATGTTTTGCTTCCTATCTTTTGAGAAAAGTCTTTATTAGTGAGGAGGTCAGGTAGTTCCTTCCAGAGTTCGATTTTCTGTTGGTGTTGTGTTCAGATTGGTGGCCTATTGACACATTGTGGCATCATATGAGACTTTTGATCGCATTTGGAGTGGCTTACTGCCTGAGCAGTTCGTACTGGGTGAGACGAGAATATGGGATTTAAGATCTGTGCAATCTGATTATATGAAGCATATTAAGGAAAAAATGTCATCATTTGGTCCAGAATGTGGTAATGTTTCTTGTCAGAAGTATAGACTTAATGATTGATTGACCCGATAGTTGATTATGAATTGTGGCACATCTCACCCTTCGTGGAGGTATTGTAAGAGTTAGAGTAAGACTTGCATTTATCATGAGGTGCAATGGGAGCATCTAATTTATTGAATTTTGGCTAAGTTGATCAGAGAATACTATTGTGGTCCTGTGGATTTAGTGTTGCAAAGTAAGAATCCAACAAAGTTATGCAGTCATGTTTGAGTACAGCGTGTAGTAATTGATGTGGTGATCGTATGTTGGAAATAGGCCTGGCATAGGATTACGGATGTTGGAATCGGGCTCTAAGGCTTAATAGCCTAAATAAAAGGGAATAGCTTCAGAATTTCTCGAGCTAATGTGCTCAGCTAAGTTGTGGTAGCACGGGAAGGTGCATGAGCTGCTAAACAGTGATTTCAGACTACTTCCGTATAATTCTCAGCACGTTCGAGGACAAACATTTGTTTAAATGGGAGAGAATGTAACGACCCGACCGGTCGTTTTGATTCCTAGCGCATCGTTCAGCAGTTTGAGTCCATGAAAAGCTTCATTTCAGGTATTGTGACGTGTTCGCATGGTCGAAATTGAAATTCAGGAAGTTCAGAGTCAAATTTAAATGGAAATTCTCATTTCAAAAGCCTTAAGATTGAGAAAATGGCTAAGATTGGAATTTTGAGTAAACGACCTTAGAATCATGATCTGAAGGTTCCAGCAGGTTCGTATGATGATTTCGGACTTGGGCGTATGCCCAGTTTAGGTTTTGGATAACCTGGGAGCGTTTTGGTGCCTATTGAGAAAGTTAGCATTTTAGAAGAAATTTCATAAGTTTGGCTTGAAGAGCATTTCATTGTTATCGATGTCCGTTTGGGATTCCGAGATTGAGAATAGCTTCGTATGGTGATTCTGGAGTTGGGGGCTTATCGGAAGTGAATTCGGAGGTCCGTATGTCATTTTAGAGCCATTTGGTTAAATATAAAAATTTGAAGGTTTTTGAGAAGTTTGACCGGAGGTTGACTTTTTGATATCAGGGTTGTAATTCGATTCCGGAAGTTGGAGTATGTCATTAATGTCAAATGTGACTTATGTGCAACATTTGAGGCCAAGCGGACGTGATTTGATAGGTTTCGGCATCAGAAATGAAAGTTAGAATTTTGAAGTTCATAAAGATGAACTTTTGCTCGATTCATGATTTCGACGATGCTTGATGTGATTTGAAGCCTCGACTAAGTCCATGATATGATTCCATACTTGGTGGCACGTTCAGACGGGGTCCTGAGGGACTCGGGTGAGTTTCGGGATGGTTTCAGACCATTTCTTGGCCATTTATAACTGCTAGTTTTTGGCTAGAGTAGTGGTATATGTGATCGCGGGGAATTGGTCGCGATCGCGGTGAGTAAAATGTGAGAAATGGGCCGGTGAATCACAATCGCGGAAAGCCTTTCGCGATCGTGTAGAGTAAATATTCTGCTAAACTGACTCAGCTTCGGAGGCTCATATCTCATAATCTATAAGGAATTTTGAGATGATGTACAAATGAAAGTTGTATCCCTTTGTGTCTAGTTTCTATAAAAGTAAACCATTCATGATTTGGATTTGTGTACAAAACCTTGTGTCTGTTTTCTACAGGGTGTCCGGGAAGATGATAAAGAAAGATGTGTTACACATGGGCTGACTTTGACAGATTATATCTAGAAATCTATAGGGAATTGGGAAATGACGAACACATGAAAGTTGTAGATCTTTGAGTCTAATTTTCATAAAATTAAACTATTTGTTATTTGGGGTTGTGTTCACAGAGTTATGACTATTCTACTAGAGGCTGTCCGGAAGGCTGGGAAATTTTTCTCCGCAATCGCGAAGCTCTTTCCGTGATCGCGAAGAGTAAATTTTGGGTTGGAAAATTGTTCTCTGCGATCGCAAAGCATTTTTCGCGATCTCAATGAGTAAATACCTGGGCAGAATGGTATTTTAGCGAGTTTAGCACATTTTTCTTCATTTCACAAAGCATGGACTATTTTTTGGAGAGCTTCAAGAAGGGATTTCGTCATCTATGTTAAGTTTTGGAGTATTTTACGTTGGTGCAAGTCTTGGGAAGAATGTAGAATGCCGGTTATGATTCTTCGGAGCGAGGTGAGTCTCCTTTCTAATCTTGTGAGGGGAAATTTACCCCATAAGTGAGTTAAATTGGTTATGTGCTCCTATTTATGGGGGGCTACGTACACACTAGGTGACGAGAGTCTGTGCGTAGTTACGATTATGCTATTGTCCGGGTAGTCTAGGACCGAAAAACATATTATATTTGGATTAATTGTGAACCCATTGATGTCTTGAATTGCTTAAATCACATTAAATTAATAACTGAATTTCTAAAATAGACTTAAACTTTGTTTTATCAAATTATTAAATAGAATTGGTCTTCTTTGGATAATTGCTCCATGTTGACTTTTTGACTGACTTCCTGTCTATTTGTGTGTTTTTATTTTGGAATGGGCTGAATGCCTCGGCAGATTAATAGATGCATCTATAGGAGCGTCGTCGACCCTCGGCAAGTGCATATTTACTTCTGTTGGATTAGGCCGTCGCCTCGGTGTGATTTGCGCATGCTTGTATTGCTGCCGGGAACATATTTAAGTTATTATTGCCTCTTTATGGCTAAAAAATATTTGGATTATACTTAAAAAGAAATTCTGGAAAATTCCCTATAAAGGAAATTAATTGTTTATTTGATTCTTTCTATTTGGACTAAAATCATGTTTATAAAATAAATTAACTGATTAATATATATATATATATATATATATATATATATATATAT